>JAHLSL010000117.1:2371918-2572239 GCA_025920805.1 Petroica traversi | reverse complement strand
CGGAGGTGAGGTGGCCGGGACCGGGCTGGGGCGGGGGAGACGAGCGCCGGGGAGGGGGTCTGCGGGGGGAGATGGCCGTCCTCCCAGCCATCGTTTTAGCTTACACGGATCAAACTCCGGAGAAAATCTGAACTTTTACTCGCTGATTTGTGAGCAGCATCGCAGGATCCGCTTTCTAAGCCGTGTTTGCTGGAGGGCAAGCCTGGGCTGCTTGGACTGGCATTGTTCTTAAGGGTGACGATGTGAGGGCAACAGATTTACTTGATGCTTCCTTAGCATCTCTTTTTGCATGCGGTGGAGGAGGATCACAGTCCGGGAGTTACAGCCGTGTTAGGTGTCCTGTTTTCACGAAAAGCAGTTCATGTTACTCCGCTTGGTGTATTCTGCCTACTTGTCTGTGCTTCTCAAACGATACCGCTCGTAAATCTAACCCCGACGTGCTCATCCGGCGCAGCCATTGCGCAGCCTTGTTTAATTGCTGTTATTTATTTTGCCTTCATTTACTGTGTCAGCCAGCGGGGGGAACACGCTCAGATTCCGGGTGCGTTTTTACGCGCTAGGTGTGTCTCTGCGCTTCCAGGTGTGTGCGGCTTGGCTTAAAACTCATCCCGCCGCCGTGTGACATCGCCGTAAATGTGCCGGGAGGGGAAACAAAAGCATTAGAGAGCGACACAAGTGTCTGTGCATCACCTGTTTGACTTCGCTGCCATAGCAATGCTGAGCCAGATGCATGCCCGGTGCGCATTCTTCTAAATGGCATATGCACATTTTAGGCAAGTACAAAGCAATTGAAGCTGAGGGTGATGGGGAGGGGGTAGAAAAGAAAAAAAAAAAACCCAAAACCAGACCAAAACCGTACTGTAAACTGATCTGCAACTTTTCAGTCACATAATTTTAACTGCACGCTGATTTTGTTTTAGCAGTCTTCGTCACGGAGCGAGGCAAGTTTGTGTGCACAATTGGGCTTGCAAATTGCTAATCTCGCGCTGACTTTGCCTCTCAGTTCCCAGCTGGGCATGGTTACCTTGAGAGCTGTGGTATCAGCACTGTCAGAGCATGCTCCGGTGGGGAGATCGGGTGTGTTCTATTTTTAATACTATTTAATGAAGATGCTTCTCACTCTGCAACATACGAAGCATAATGGAAGAGCAGAGCGATGATTGGTTATGGATACTGGAAAAGGAAAAATGCAAAGGTAAAAACGGAAATTCCTCAAATATTTATATTACATTAATGAACGAAAATGCAGCTGTGCAGAATGGTGATTAATTAGCTCATTTTAAGCTGAAGAGTTTTGTGGTGTCTAGGATGATTTTTTTTTCAAAAAGTTCTTTTAAAAAGTTGCATGGAGCAAACTAGATGGATTATTTTGTGCTATTTCTAAATCTTATTCTGTGTGAACATGCTTAAGTTGAAGAATGTGTTTTTTTTAATAGCGAAGTATCTTACAGTGGAGTAGCGCTAAGAACATCTTAAATATTTAATTTTTTTTCTTGTGATAACCAATTTAATGAATAGCGCTATTTACATGCTTATTGGTAGCCTCCTGAAGCGGGACTTCTGAGTTTCTATTCCTTGCAGTTAACTTTTAACTCAGTTGATATTAAAAATCATTGTTGCATGCAATGCTCACAGAATGCAAGTGGCTGTAGTCTCTTGCAAAGTGTAAAGGAAAATATCTATAGATAACTACAGTGTATGCCACTTGGCGATATGCACAGAGATACTTTTGAAAACTGCCCTGTTTAGTTCACTGTGCTTGTAGTTGGAAATGTGTTTATTAGCTCCACACACTTAGAATATTGTAGAGAAACTCGCCTCAATTAAAGATGTCTTCTGTAAAACCACTGTATTTTCTCACTGTTGTCTGCAGTTTTACAGGATGGTGGTCTAAGAAACAGCTGAGTACCCCTCCTGCAAAATCCTTTTTCAAGCAGTTACTTCTTTCTGCTGTGTGCTAGAGATTTTGACTGCCCCAGGGCTAAGTGTGCAAGTGATGATTGCTCAGACGAGTGTTGCACCACCTTGTACCCGTGAAGGAAAAATTACATAATGGTGATAGAGGAAATGCAAAGAGATTTTTAACACAGGTGTAATTATAATTCTCAGGGAGAAAACAGTGCAAAAGTAACTTTGAAACTTCATCCTGTTGGAGTAAAACTGTGGGCCAAATGATGTATTCTTGATGGTGCTGCTTTTCCTGTGGGCTTTACTGGGGTTATTTGCACGATTACAGTAACTGGACCTGGCCTGATAAATCCCTGTTATTAAAACGAATTTCTGAGAGTACATAAAAATTACCTAAGAAGTTTTAAAATCTGCTGCGCTCTTCACTTCCTCCCAGGTTATGATTTTGAATAACTAACTCTTAAGCTTGGAATGAATGGGGGGAAGAAGAGTGTATTAATTCTAGGATGGCTTACTTGCAGTCTGTCTTACCTCCTGAAGGCATTGGTCTCATTGCAGTCAGTGGGGGCATTAAAATTGGCTCCATGGTTTAATCAGTGCTAAAGACAGGCACCGGGACAAATTTTCAGCAGCTGTAAATTAATGTGGTTTCATTGGTCTTAAGAGCGGTGTAGTCTTACACCAGCTGATGATAACACCTTTTTGCTTATAATATACAAGATCTGTAACTCCCATTGAATGATATTACCGATTTTGATGGCATGAATTTTAGAGTAGGAAAATTATTTTGGCAGACTGGCAAATCCTTGTTTTTAGGGACTACTCACAAATGGGCGGCTTGATCCAGTGAGTGCTCCCAGCTTAATTTCCTTGATAAGTTTTAAAGACAGTTTGTGAGCTATGTGATAATTTAAAGGAAATGCTGTTCATGTTAAGTAATCACTTTTCAAAAATATCGTTGAAGATTGGCCAGTTGAAAAGTAATGTAACTACCATGCAATAAACTTGCAAAATCCATTTGTCCCCTGCTTGTTCATTTATTAGATTTGAAGTTCTATATTAATGTTCTTAGCAGGTAGTAAGTCAAGCAGATGGGTCCCTTTTTCTTCTAGAAGATTGAAACATTCATCAAACAAGTAATACATGGCAAAGACTCTGTACATTCCAATGGACAGCACTTGGTTCTGAAGTTTTAAAATACTGTGTTTTATTTTCTGTATATCTGTGTGGTAATGTGCATTTCTAGGACACATTCTGTTTTGATGACAAACTGCAATCCAGGTAAGTTAGATTTTACCCAATTAGGGCTGGGTAAATTGAATTGCAGATAAATTATGCAAAGCATGTGAGGTCATGCATCTAGTTTTTGACAATCATCAAGTGAGACCTATTCTGGTCTCCAGGCTTGTAAGTGGGTCATCCCTGGATGATAAGTTTCCCTGATTAATTGCAGTTGTTTGTTTTGTTTTCTAATTTTTCCACTTGATATGTGAAATGCTGACTTTAAGAAACATGTGGATGTAATTAAGTTTACATGTTTGTTTGTAACTATCAAAGTATTTTATTTTTACATAGTAATTTAATTGTAAGCCATTCTAAAAAGGAAGTAATTTCAGAACAAGTGCAAATAATGACTCATCTCTGGTTTGGTTTTTTTTTGTTGTTGTTTTTTGGTTTTGATTTGGTTTTTTTGGGGGTGTTTTTTTTCTGTTTTTAAATAAATTAAATCTGCTTATAAATTCATGAAGACATACTGTTTACTGTTTGTGGACAGGATATGTTTTTCTTGGGGTCTTTCTTAAGAGGAAGGCTTAAATCCAAATTCGAAAAACAGCCACTATGGCTTGCATGAGTATGCAGGTGCTCTCATGCACACACACACACGTATTAGAGAAATAAAAAAGACATTATATCATAAAACTACCATATTTTCCATTTCTATTAAAACAGTGGTTTTTTAATCAATAACATCTATGATGGGTTCTTGCCAAGTAAGTCCTCATTTGTCACTGAAGGTCCAGACTGCTTAGTTGTAGGACTTTACAGCTACTTAGATGTTCGAAGTAACTCTAGTTTTAGACTTCATGTTTTCTCATATGGTGGCTTTACAGTAGGCAAGCTGGATGATGCATTGCCAGTGCTCCTTATATGCATTTAAATTTTTCCTTAGCTTATCTTAGTTTATGAGAGCATATAAATAATCTGTATTAATACTTAATGTGTGACATGGACAGTCCAAAGTTACGAACTGGATGGATTCCAGGGGAAGAGCACTGGAGCTCCCTGTCACCTTTAGGGAAAACGCCCCAAGCAGACACTTCCATAATATCCTGCCACAACTGCCCTCTTCTGCCTGGTTGTAATGTTGCCTATATTTATTACTTCTTCCTTTTACACCGTTGTAGTTTCCAACCTTTCAGGTAACCCACCATCAGTACACTGCTTTTTGGTTCCTTGGAAAAAGTTGTTGAGGAAAATGTCTCATTTCATTCAGGCATACAATTTATTAGTCACATGGTGGGATCCTTAAACTGTGTTCAGTCATTCCAGAGTCCTAGATAGGTAATGAGTTGTTACATGAAAATGATATATTGGGTTTTTTGTCCTTCCCCTCCTCCCCCCGGCTATTACTCTTAAATTCCCTGTTACTGAGAGGAAAAAGCAGACTAAATACAGAGAGAAATCCATAAACAAGGAGTAAACAAAATTTCTTTTTACAAGAGTGAGTTCATGATGACTGTTTTGATGAACCAGTTGCAGCTGTGGTAAACATGGTCAAAAGAAGTACTAAATTGGCTGTTTGGTTAGCGCTGAAGGAAGATATGAAGTGTGTGAGAGTGATAATGTCATTTATCATGACTAAGCTGAAATACAGAAGGCATAGTTAGGCAGTGGCAGCTGGGAATTTGAAATTTATGATTTGAGTATCCAATGACTTTATGAAGCAGGGGGTTTAGGGTACTTTCTAGTTGCTGGAAAAGTATGGAGGCAGTAACCACGTAAGGCTTTTTTAGGGCAGACATTCACATAGCATATGCTGAAGGATGTAAGGTGAGAAGTGCATTTTTATAAGCAAAAGAAAATTTTTACAGGGAAATTTGGATCATGTCAGATGTCTGATTTTGATCTTTTAAGGCCAAGAGTCACAGTAACAAAGAGTAGTACCATGAGAAAGCAAAGTCCTATAAAAGTGTTTATGCAATTTAATGCTTTTTGCTATATTCATAATTTTGTCTTGGACAATACTATGATTTATTTATGAGCTGTTTATACAGCGTCTGTGTTAAAATTCTAGAAGCTTAGAAATAACTTTGAACTGATAAAACTGCCTTTTTTCCAAAATTGGATGCCGTCAAGTAAAAGGAAAGATTAAATGGTCAGCTGGATGATGTGACAAAAAAACAGTAATTAAGAAAAATCCCAACAAATTCTCCCACACCCCATTCCCCATAATTAAATTATCTGTTTTTTGATGTCTCCAAGTTTTTTTTCTTCTGTTTGAAATCTATGCTAAAACATAAAAATCATTTATATACAAATCACCTACTTTCAAGCTTCTGTTTACTCCAGGTTTTACAGCCATGCAGCAGTGATTTTTACTGGATTCATAAAATCATCAGAGCCAGTTTTATGTTCTAGGATTTGAACTCTGTCATCAAAAGCATGCCTAAACAGTTAATAATTTCATCAGTAATGAATCTTGTTGCAGTATTTGAATTTTTATTGTTTCATGAATTGAAGTCTTCCTGTGCCTTCAATACGGAAAGCATTTTGTAAGTTTTCACTATGTCAGTCAGAGTGTGTTCTTCGTCACAAGGAGTGTACGCATCTTGGGTTTGGTGACCTGCAGAGCTTCTTGGGTTGTAATACTTCTTTTAATGTAAAGAAAGTTATCGCAATTTCTTCTTGCGTAAAGAGGGATGGCAAGGCTTCTCAGTAGGATTACGCCAATGAAGATAAACTGTAGTGATTAGAAGCATTTTGTAAATACGGTTAAATTATTATTAATTAGCATGAAGTGTTCAACTATATATTTGATTCAGTGGCAAGTTTTACTGGGGAGCAAACATTAGTGGTGGTGATGCGAAATAGGTACAGCATGATGTTCTTCTGAAGAATACACCTACTTGGTGCTTTTTCAGTGTTTGTGCCATTGAACTTTATTTGAAGTGTGTGAAAGTAAATCATAAATTGCGGGGTTCAAACTCTACCTTGAGGTTTTTCATTTTCAAGTGACTGTTCTTTTTCTGAATACATTGCCATTGGCATAACATTTAGAACAGTTTAAATGAGGCTGCTTAATGCATTATAAAGTATTTGTCATGGAGTCAGAAATGTTTATGGTGTCATAAAAGCTTTAAGAGAAACACATCAAATAAATTGGTCCACTCTAAAGGCTCACTACAGATTTTAATGTAAGTCCGGGAAGTGTCTGATAGCTTTATAATTTGTGTACTTTATAAACCATGAAATCTGAAGTGAGAAGGTCTGATTTTCATGCTTTCAGGTTTTGTTCCTTTAGGAAAAATTCAGAGCTTTCTTCTACAAAACAAAAGGAAAAAAAGGGAAATTCTGAACATTGATCTAAAAGGAAAGCCTAATGAGTGACTGAGGGCATCTTAAAGTGTCATGTTTCATAAAGGAAACTATTGTTAGCATCTGGAAATGCTAATGAAACTATGTGTGATCCAGGTATGATTTTTGGGGAAGATTTAACTCATCAAAAATGGGCATAAGTTGGAAAACATAATGTATTTACCAGCTTTGCGTGTCTCAATATGCTTTTCCACTACTGTGCAGCAGTCTGTTCTGCAACTGAGCAGCAAAATGGAGTGAACTTGAGAGCTATGACAAGCAGCATAAGAATCCTGTTAGATACGGAAGACAATGAATTATTACTGAGGGATAATGCAACTTTTATTTAATCTACGTACTGTTGAAAATGACTGCATTGGAAAGAAGTCCTTGAATGACCTGCTTCTTAAAGTAGCCCTCGCAAAATTGGAGGCTGAGATAAGGGAGTGGTGGGGAGAGGGCATAGTGGATTAGTGCTAGGAGTACTGCATTGATGTGAAATCAGGTTAAGGGGCATCAGAAGCAAGAGGACAGCAAAGGGAATTAGAACTTTCAGGAGATATTCCCTGAAGATTAAGTAATTGGAATTTTGGATAACGCAGAGAAAATACATAGATGTGTAGCTGCTTTTCAGTATAATTTGTTTTCTGATTGAAAAAAAAAATCCTTATGTATGTGTTGTGATTCGTATCTTTGCATGGAGGATCAAGAAAATATGACTACTCCTTGCACCTAATCTCACCAAATCTGAGGTTACGGGGTTGAAAATTACCTACATCTTCAGATTTTTGCTGTTGCAGAATTGCTCCTCTCTGCCACCTATCTGGCAGGAGAGAATAGAAGATCACAGAATTGTTGCCAAACTTTGAGGGCATCTCTGTGGCAGTGTGGGCTGAAATGGGACTTCTTAGCTTGGCTTAATGTCACTCTAAGAAGCTGGTGGGTGAGTCTTGGGGAGATGTGCAAGATCCTGGACTCTCTGGTATGTAGCCAGTTCTATGAAAATAAGTTGGTTTCTGTCCTTCGTACCTCCTCTCTTGGCATGGCAGTACCTCGTAAGTTACTTGGGTGTTTGCTGGAATAGTGTAATGTGCCCCGTGACTACAAAAATCCCCACCTTTCCCTAAAGGGCTTTCTATTAATGGGGAAGGGCTGCCAGGAAGGAGCAAACTGAGACACAAATCTTGATGCAGCATTTCAGCTGCCTGTAGTTCTGCTGCCCTAGCCCTGTGGGCATGATGGTGGGGCTGTGGTTCCACAGACACTCTCCCTGTCCACTCGTTCTTTTGTCGCGATGCATTCCGCAATGCGGGAGGAGGATGCGGCAGGCACCTACCTCTTTCAAAGCCCACGGATTTCTTTGAAGTTTTTGTTAGTCCCCAGGGGTTTTTTTGGTATTTTTTTTTTTTCAGGAAGTAGAACAGAGAACATAATTCCTACTCACGAAGGCTAATTATAATTTTTCCTCTACAAATAATTTCTTAGAGAGCTGTGCATTCAAAGAACTGCTGCTAACTACTTTCTGCACTGCAGTTATGCTCAATGTCCAGGCAACAAGTGTTGAAATGTAGATTCTTTTGGCTCCCATTCCTGTTCGTGTTTGTTTGATAATGTACACCTGTGTTGTGTCTTTAATAATATTGTCCGGCATGTCAAAGCCATCTGTAATAAAACTGCATCAGTAGAAGAGCATGTCAGAAAACGTGACAGTAAAATACCAGCACTTCTTAACAGAACTTTTTACTGTTTAAACAGCACAATTCCAATATGTGGAAAAATGAAATCCGTTCTAATTATTTGAGGACTTTGAGAGCAACTCCTGTAAGCCCTGAGTCTTTGACTTGCCTATAAAATGTCAGCAGACTGAGCAATTTAGTGGTATGTTATGAGAAAATTATGTGGTATGGGAATGTGTTATCTAGGTTTGCATTGACTGAGGTTTGCATTGACAAGAGAGGAGCATAAGTGACCCATGTATTTCTGGTGCATAGTTGAGTATTCTGCTGTAATCTGTCATTTATTATCCATTCTCAGTTGGAATGAGGCTGGCATATGATGTTGTAACATTCCAGTGGTCCTCAGAACATCAGCTGCATGTACAAACAATTTCAGTGTCTATTCACTGCCAGACAGAAGATTTTAATAAAAGGAATTCAGGGGCTCCATTCTTAACCTGAGATAGTTTATTTTGGGACCAGTAACTTGAGGTACTATCATATTATAAAATTGGAAAAATTGAGATAATTTCAAGTAGCTTTGTGACCTCAGCAGAGAAAGTTAGAAATATGGAGGGAAGCTAATGTTATTTTCTTTTGTCAAAGCTGAGTGTGTGAAGTAAAGCATACTAAGGTTAGGAGACTTACTGTGTTCCTAGGTGTGAAATAAACAAGGGATTTTCCTAAAAATCAGTCCAGAATCCTGATTTGAAGCTTGCTGAAAGTGCGGGAAGATAAGTATTGGAAGAATTCACCGCAGTCCCAATATAAACTCTTCTCTTGTTCTGCTTCTTGATACTTTTATTTCAAGTATCTGCCGTGGATGTCTCTGCCTCTTTTTGGCTGTTTCACCTCTTTCATCAGTTGTCTCTGTGCTCCATATATTGCCAGTATTCTTCATACTGAGCCTTCGCTTTTTTCCTGAGTTTTTAAAGTGCCCCTTATGCAAACTTCACTTTTTTAAACTGACCCTTCTGACTCTTTTTGGGTTTTCATCATTTGCTCACATTTTCTAGCTTTTTTTTCATGCCTTTTTCTATGTCAGTTACTTGCCCCTGTTTGAAAGAGTTGAAACCTTTGATTTAATTCTCATACAGTACTTCAGTTTTTAAAATATACTTTCTTCATAGATTTTTGAACCTTTAGTTTATAATAAATATGTTATATAAAGCATACTATCATTATTCAGAATATGCTGGTTTCCAAATCTCTTGGACTTTGTTTTGGTATCTCTTAAGCAAGGAGTGCAAACAGGTCTTTTGTGAAACCAAAAGTTTTATGAAGAAATCCAGAAAACCCTGTGCTTTTGAACATCATATATACAGCACATATTGATATATCTGGGTCTCTCTGGGGCCTCCATCCAAATTCAGCAAGCTCCATAGAATTGTGTATATATTTCATCCTCCTGGAAAATGTCTCCTGTGCTCTCCATTCTATTTATTTAGATTATTTTGGTTTTCTGGGATTAGTAGTATTTTCAATAAATTTTTGTCAGTTGCCTAAAAAACAAAGTGCAATGGAAATGACCCAGAGTAAATACCTTTGACAGTGTTTTTGTTGTCAAAGGCTTACGTGTTGGCTCTCTGACCTTTCAGTTGGACTTCTGTCAATGTTGTGAGCACCACGGCACCTAAAACATTATTTTGGATGCAGTTCACTGTGTTACTGGCTTGTACAATGAAAAAAGGGTTAAATGACTGGAGTTCTTACATATGGAGAATTAGTTTCTATTTGATGTCTGTATGCTGTTGCATAAGCTTGGAAACTGCACCAAAAGCTGAAGGTTATATATTCTTCTTGTACCTGTGATTATCATGATGGCATGATCACAGATCCTGGTCAAAACTGCTGGAAAAGGATTGGTTGTAAAGATTGTTACCAACTGAGACAACTAGCTGTCCATATCTGAGGACCTACACTAAATGTATAATCCATATATATTTTTGTGAAATGCATATATAGTAGCTCCTTCTAAAGACAGAAGTGAAGCAACTGTTGGCTGACATTCCTCACTGTTGTGTTTGAAGGAACGTGGTTTTCTGCCATCATTTGAAAGCTGAAATTTATTTTCTCCTATGTTTTGTTTCTTTTTTTTTTCTTGTTGCTGAGATATAGCAGGAGAATTGTTTGTATTCAGCTGCCAATTAGGGATTTAATTCAGTTATTTGTTTTTCAGTAATGTGATTGCCATTAGTGCCTAGTTCACTAATTGCTCACTGTACTCTGTCACTGTTTATGATGAAAGTAACATTCTGAAATGAAACCTAATAAAGAAATGATGGCAGAAGTCAGAACAGATGATGTATAGTAGCTATGAACTGATACTTTGTTTCTTTTAATGGGTTAATTTCCAGACTGGTGAATACTCAGCTCAATTATGTCTCAAGCAGCATGAATTGAAGAAACCTCATACCATTTAAACACAAAATTCTGTTGTGTGGAGTCATTCCGTGTTTGAGAGGGATGTCATGTTAACAAGCTGTTTATTCCACAAATAATGGTGCCTGTACTTTTCTCAATGTCTTTGGTGATAATTTAATTCTTGAATTCAGTTGTTTTCCAAGGAGATGATTTGTGATTCTTAAAAGCATGAGTGTAAATGTCTGTAGTACCACAGACTTGGAATGCAGAGAGAGGGACTATTTTTTTTCACATAGCCTAGGTTTAAGTTGACTGACTCTCATTTTAACTTGAGATTTAAGTTGACTTAAATCTCTAATGTTAATCCTTGCAAATAAAGGCATGAATATTAGTCCATATAACCCTATTGCTGCAACTCAGAGAAATATGCATCAGGATCCTGCTTCTGTAGTGGGAAGCTGGTATGGCAGAAGATCCTTCCAAAATGTGCATCCATATATATTGTGGACTCAGAAGTTCAAGATCTAGTGGTTTTATTTCTGAGCAAACTAAGTTGGCGTTTTCCCCTATGACTGCATTATCAGTCTCCTGCTCAACTGCTTTTCTAGTGCAGTGGGTAGGAAACAACAGGATTGCATTTGAAAGACAGAGAGGCATAACTTTTTTTTCATCTTTCTGCGAAATTCAGACATTTAAATGGGTGAATGTATGGTAGGGGAAGTTCCTATAAAAATAACATTAATTGTGCTACAAATTTACATTCTTCAGCTCCATAGAATGACTATAGATTCAACGTACAGTCCTGACCACCCCTACCCTTGTGCTCGCTAGTGTCAGCTAAATGAAGCAGAACTTTATTGTTGAAAATTTTGAAAAAAAAGGTTTTTTGCTGGCATTCCTGTAAAAGCAAGAAATGGGAAAACCCAACAAGAATATTCCCAAGCATAAGATGAGGAGGATGATACTGGGCTGCTGCTGCTGCTGGCTGGCTGTGAAGTGGTCATGGGCCACTGGAGACCTGATCCTCTCAGTCCTACATGGGCTGTAAGAGATGGGTGTCATAAAATGCCTGTTTACTTCAAGTAGCAAAAGGAGACCCTTTTATAAACTGGCTCACCAATCTGCCAAGAGAGGATGTGTTCACTGAGTCCCGAGTGGAAAAACAAGCCTGCTGCCTTCTAAAGTATTTTGTGGTAGTGTAAGTGAAATACTTTGACATGTTTTGTGGGGTTTTGTTGGGTTTTATTTCAGGAAGGGACAGAATTTCAGTACTTCCAGATGTCTGTCTGAGGTTATTTGGATAGTTTAGGGTTATTATTTTTCAGTGAAGGCTTTTAATAATCTTTTTGTCTTTAAAAGGCATCTTTCTGATAATAGGGATAGCTGCAAATTCAAGTGCTATAGATAGTATAAGTTGGTGAGTTGCATGGTATACGAACGTCCTCACAAAACACACCAGCTTTCCCAAAAAATACATTTTCCAACAGGAAAAGCAGGTAAATGGGGATGCTGTGAGTGAGTAGTATGAAGCTTTTTCAAGAGGAGAATGGTCAGCCATGAGACAGCAAGTTGGAAAAAGATATGAGAACAAAATTTCTATTGTTCAAGTTTTTTCTTTTGTTTCTTTGTTTTGCTTTTGTTTTTTCTTTTTTGTTTTTTTCCTTTTCTTCCAAGCTTTGGGATCATTGAATATCCCTTCCTCGTGTTCAGCTTTAAAAAGCACGGATGTCCCTCTGGAAGGAGAATAGGCAGCTGGCCATCTCTCATCACTGTGAAACTTTGCAAGAAAGATCATTTGGGGAGTGAATAGAGGGATAAAACAATACAAAAGGAATTGCTTTTAAACAAAAGATGCACTTTTGTCATCATTTGCGCTGCTCAATGAAACGTAAGCTGTCCAACCTTTAGCTGTGGTGACCCAAAAGATGTCTGAACAGTATGCTGGCAGCTGTATAATGTGGCAAGCAGTGAGGATAAAACTCACGGTATAAATTAATAGTCCCAGCAAGGCTTTGGAAAGCCATGGGAGCAAATTCAAAGTCGGGTAATGAAAGCAGGCTTGAAGTGAAATTGAACTGATTGCCTTTCCTGATTGTGTGTTTAGTTTGCATTGATACCCTGTAATGTCCTGCAGCCTCAAGATACCCAGCGAAAAGCTCCTCCTTGTAAGTGAGGTATGAAGAGCTGGTTTGAGGAGTGTAGTCACTGCTAATCAGGCTAGTAAAAGATATGTGTAAAATAGCACTCCACTTTCAATAATGCATTTGTTGTAAGTAACTAAAATGCCATCACTTTGCTGTTTAGATGCTGATGTGGTTACCTGCTTTTCCCCATCTTAATGGTCAGTTTTATGATGCAGGCTTGCATGCTGTTTTTTTCTTAGTTCATTTCTCTTAGGAGGTAGTCAAGCTGAGCCATTATTATAAATGGCTTGTAAGTGCTGTTTCAGTCTAGTTAGATTTATAACCAAATGGATCCTGTAGACAGAATTTTGCATAAGTAAAAGCATTTATCTTGCTCTTTCACTTGCCTGCCTACTATCTTGTAGTAGTAGTTTCTGAAACAATTTCATCTAGAGGCTGCAGTTAACTATAATATGCTTTAGGAGGTCATATGAGAGAAGCATAGAAAGTTTTTCCTCGGTGTTATTACTATTGATAAAAATGCTGATGCTCTAGGTTTCTTATTACGTGCCCTGCATCTTTATGTATATAGGCAAAATAATGTTTTAAAATATTCTTCACTTTTGTTAGTGGCTCATTTTTCTCACAAGTCTTCGCTGCCTGCCACAGAGGTGTTATAAAGGGGGCACTGGAGGATGGAAGGTGCTGGAGAATGATGGCTGTGTATCTGGGCAAGGGGGTGCTGGTTACCCATCTAGCTGTCGTTTTGACCAACTTCATTGCTTATTTAACTTCTCTGTTCCTCAGTGTCCTCACCTGGGAGGAAAGACTTGCTTTTTGCGCTAACATTCCCTTGAATATGGCTTTTTTTCCCCCCCTGTTAATTAGAGATGATGGTGTTTTAGAGCCTTTCATTACAGAGAGGCACAATAGAAGTATTCACTTTGCTTTTGTTTGTGTTATATTAGCACCTACAATCAAGTCATGATACCTTCACAAGTTACCTTAGTCACAGTTATTTGTGTGCAGTCCTACAGTCTACAGCAAATTTCAAGACCCTAACTTTCCTTTTGCTGCAGTTACTCTCTGCTATCCCTATTGGATATTACAGAATTTATTCACTGGGGTTTTTTTCCCAGACAAATAATGTGATAGTGTTTCTGTTTCAGCAGGTGATAAGATTGAAGAATTTGAAGAGGTACAAATAAATATAATTTGAAAAAGAAAGTCTTAACCACATGAAAATTTAAGAGTTTTAGTACTTAAGACAGAGCTTGAGAGAATTAATATATTTCTTTTGATTGGTTTATTTTATACTGCAAGTCTAGAAGCATGTGCTTATATGAAGCATATATTCAGGGTTAGCTCTACCCAGGACAGATTTAAAATAAAAACCAAAGAAAAAAACCTCACCACTGTTTGAACTGATGATAAATACAACTAATTAGAACACATCCAAAAATGCCAGATTTAAGTGTTGTAGGCAGCTGTCACTTAATGTAGGCAGCTTTTTATTTTGCAGGTCAAAGTTTAATAGACAAAACATTTTGAGGGGGAAACTTGAAAAAGTTACAAAGTAGACATGACCTTTTTTGTTCTAGGCATGTGAATCCTCCTGTAGTGCCTTTATTTTTTATTTTGTGTAGAATGTTTATAAAAGGTCATCCCTTTTTAGTAAACAATAATGATATATATAACCCCCTATGTTAAGTTTCATTCAATCTTTAAAAACCACTAGTTTTCCTGATACAGCTGGGATTCTATAATAATCAGTATTGAAATTGGAGTCTTTATCTGATTTATTTTTGGAATGTAAATATTTCTTGCAAAAGCTTTTTCAGAATATCATGAATATTCTCTATATTCTCTAATGATTGTGTAGGCATGTATAAGAATTTAATTGCCTTCTACATCTGTGTGTAGACTTCGTAACTTTTATTTTGAGACTAATACTTAGCATTAGAAGCTATTATTTTTCACTTGACAGGGTTTTTCAGGAGGCTGTAATGCAGAAGTCACTTTAAAACAGGCATTGTCTGGATGGTGGGCTCTGTATGCATGAGAGGTCCTGGCTTTCACCTTTAAACCTTCTGCTGGCTTCCACTGTGGCATCAGTTTCACTCTTGGATGTGGCCTGGACATCACTGAAGTTTGTGACTGAGACAACCAGATTTTCATGTTGCTGATTCTGACATGTAACTTTTGCTTAAATCAGTGGCTTTTAGATAGAAATTTAATTTTGCTTTCTCCTTACTAAAGTTTTTCTATAACTGCCATAACTAGTTTTTTAATTACTGCTCCATGCCATAAGTTTCAGGCTTTTTTACAGTCTTCCTCAGTGCTTCTCTAGGTTCATTTTGAGGGGTACCTGTACAACAGGTACCCTCCTAAGTGCTAGAGTTTGCATCCTGTTTCCCTGTCTATGCAAGGAAGTACCAGCCACGGATGAATGGCTGGGACAAGTGTGTTAATTGTTTTTTCAGTTTTGTGCTCATAATGAAGGAAGGGTGTAATTTAAAACACCAGTTGTCCTTTTTCTTTTCCAGTTGCCCTGGAGCATTGTGCTTCTCTGATCTCCACATTTTCTCATACTACTGAAAACTTTACAGTTTTCTTCTAGCTGCAGCTAGCTCCAGCCGGTCTTTCTCTTTTTTTGTTTTCAGTAATGCTCTGTTTCTCTGTTCCTGAGTCCCTTTGAATTTTCTGATACTTTTGAGATTACCTATTACCTTTATGAACCAGGGAACCTCCCTACCCCTGTTCTGTCTTTCTTGTCTTCACAAGAACAGCTTTATGGTTTTACAGTCTTTGTTCATGTCTTTAGTAGTTTCTTATGCTGCCGAAAATGTGTAATACATTTTGAATTTTGAAAAAACAGATTGGTTAGAGGCATACATTTCAAAGCTAGATTTGTTAATAAAATAAGTCTATGGCAGCAGTAAAACACTAATGCACTTAGTGTTAATTTGCTCTTTGAGAGGGAAGAATTCCTGATAAAATCTATTACATCAGCCAGAAGAGCTGAAAGACAATTTTTTCCTACTATGGTGAAGTATAGATTGAGCTACAGTCTCAAGTCAGACTCAGAGTTTTGATTTTCTGATTGTCTGACAAGAACATTTATCCAGTGTCTGAGCAATTGAAAGTAAATGTGCATTCAGTAAATTTATACATTGTGTTTCACTATCAGTCAGCACAAGTGTTTCTTTGGGACTTCATTCTGCAAAAACAATTTCAGTCTGTTCTGTTAAAACAGTTGTGAATGTTTAAGTGTTAAATTACATGTGTCTGTCAGTGCTTGGAGGTTGTCACTACCCGTTTGCCCCAGCAGGATGATACTCAGCTGACCTTAGCTTCCAAAAAAACGTGTGAAAATAGATGCAACTGCAGTCTGAACAAAAATAAAAGTTGCCTTGTTTTACTCATACCCAGATTTCTTTTGTGGCTATGCAAGTAAGCTTAGCTGTACTTTCCTGCAATTAAATTTTTGCTTTCACTGTGGTCATGAGTAGTAAAATAGAGTGAAGAGAGAATGAAGCCACAAAAATGATTAGGTTAAAGTTAACCAAGTACACTGTTCCTTAAAAATCATGTGTATGCACCAGTAGCAGACATGTAGTATTGGTGTTTACCAAAAAGCACAATCCCCCAAAAATGAGTATTGAAATACCACTTTTAATTTAAAAAGAAGGGCCCTATCTTTTGTTTCTTTATTTTCTAAAGATAGTCCAAGGCTCCAAATGATCAGGTAAACATTCAGTGATTTCACGAAGCTGGGGCAGTTAGAAGTGTCCACATTTTGGGAGAGGAAGAAATCTGTAAGTTTTATGCTATGTCCTTGTGATCAGGCTTCCCCAAGAGACAATCTATAGATGAAAAAGAAATTGACTCCCTTAGTTCTTATACAATCTCCTAAAGGACCAAGAAAACAAAAATGTGGTGGTTGTAAGGCTTTTTACCATCCCTAGTTCACATCTGGAACCAATAATCTATAATATAGGAGTAAACCCAGAAACAATGAAAGAAAGGTCCAACCTGAGAAACTCTCCTGGGAGGTAATTTTGAGTTTGGAACATGCTCAGAGAATGCTTGACAGAAGAACTTAAGATCATTGAAATAAGTTTTATGTTGTGTCTCTTGAAACAGAAATAAATTTAATGTACTTAAATTATCCCTTTGGACCTCAAGGTCTGTATTACTATGTAATTTCTTTTATTTTCTCTTCTCTCTTTTTTTTTTTTCCTCTCCCTGTTGTGAATTGACAGAGGTTCCAACTAGGTACATGAAATTTGTTCTTGCACTGGCTCACATGCTAGGACTGATACAGATATTTAGCATATGAAGTCAACATACCTTTTTCATAAGGGATTATAAATACTGAAGAAGTGTGTCTAAACAACAATTATGCAGACTTTTTTTCTTTGACAGAATTAAAAAAAAAGTTAAAAAGCTTTGTCAAATTTTGATTAGTTTTAGCAGGTCACTCATGCATCTTCAGTGTTTGTATTAAAATGAGAAGAGCTTTGATTTCAGTGGAAGAAGGCAGAGCATTTTCAGAATAGGAGGTAAGCTGATCTGGAGGCCCCTGATACTATGTGTGTAATACAAGGGTAGAATTACAACCGCAGCCACACAGGGCTGTGGAGTGGGAGGGTTGCATCAGTAGCTTTGCCAGTCACAACTTCAGCTGGAATACTGTTAATTCTGCTGTGGCAAGGAGTCAGTGCAGCCTGATATTTGAGTCAATTGTTACAAGATACTAAATGATAGCATACCAAGGAAATTGCTTCCACCGAAATTGAGGCAGGTATTTCTTGTATTGCATTTTAGCTCTTGGCAATCCCCAAAAAAGTGACTACCCAGAAGTTAAACACTTGGAATATCTTTTTTACGGCTCAGAGGATAATAGTGAGGCATGTTGATAATGAATGGAAGGGAAGGAATATCCTCTAGAGAAGGTCTTTTAGCAGCTTGTTCTTTACCAACGGCATGCAAGTTATTTTGCAGTGCTCTATGAATGATGCTTGGACAGCCAAGTGTATTGTCATTTTCCAGGGATTAGCCTATTAGTTGTAATGCTGCTAGTGATGGCACTCGCCAAAAGCAGGGGAACTGATTCTCTTAATTATCCCTGCTCTTTGACTTCATGCTTCGTAAGTTTTTATGCTGAAAAATCCCTTGAGGAGGAAAACAAGTGTTTCAAATTGTTTTAAAATACTGATCCTAGCCTCCCTTTTGAAATATCCCTGAGTTGTATTTTGCAGTTGTGCTTGGAGTTTGTACCAAAATCCAACTCCTCCGTTTTTAGTCCCACACAATGAAAAAAGGGTCCTTTACAATAAACAAGTGTAGGTGGGAGGCAAATTGAGAAATAGAGGCAGAGCTCGACATTCATGCAGCCAAACAGAGCACGGGAGATGTGCATTTTTATGGTTTTTATTTTTTCCCGAAGGTAAGTTACAATCTTCTTAACAGTGAGTGGGAAAGCATTTCCCACTGAATGCATGCCTTCAGTTTGATACGGTTATTAGGATATTGATACCTTTGTTATGATACTGATAAACCAATCAATAGTTAATTGATTTTTGGAAAGTTACAGGCTTTAGAATGCCTTTCAAATGGATGTTTTCTTTCCTGGTTTGTGTTTTTTGATACTGCCCAGTATTCTTGCCAATATTCTTAGTTATTAAGTACTCTACATTATGAGTGGTTTTAGACAGCTGTGTAAATAGCAAACCAATGTGTCCTGTTTATGCATGAGCAATGTACTGAAATGTCACCATGCTTCATTTCTTAGGCTGTCCTAAGTATGAAAATTTCTATATTCTAGAACCTTCAAAACAGTAATATTCTTGTCATCCTCTGACTGTAGCCAGAAGATGAGAGATTAAACATTTTTGGGTAGACAAGATGGCCAATAATCAGGCCAGTCCAGATAATGTATGAAAATTTTTCATTGTGACCTTCCGGTCTCAACAACTTGAAGGAGTGTAGATCAGAATTGCACACAGCAGATAGAATATTTACAAGTGTTGGACTTCTCTTTTACTGTTGGTTTTAAAGTCACCATTGAAAAGATTAATCATTGCCTTTCTTCTGCTACAGCAATTTTCTTTGATTTTATAGAATTGGCGACAAGCCTCTTGCAGTGAATGAAGCTTGATTCTGTAAATATTTTTGCTTAGGTAGAAATATTTTGGGACATGTTGGTATTCTAGAAGTAGAAGTTTTATTAGTCAAAGGAAGCATATTTCAGGGAGATGATGTTTTTGGTGGAGTAGGGTGACTGGAACAGGTTTCAGTCAGCTGGCAAATAAGTCAAATAAGTCCTGCCTCATTGTTCCGCTCTGAGTTGTCAAGCCACTAGTATGAATGCTGGAGGCTGCTTGTCTATGTCAGTATGTTTTTATTCTGTCAGTGCCTTGGTATTTTGATTTTTGTGAGATCTTAATGTTTCCCTGAATGAAGATTTCCGAGAAACAGGAAAGACCTTTGTTGAACCTAGCAGTTGAAATTTGAGCACTTCTATCAGATAATACCATTTAGGAGACCATTAATCTTTCAAATTCTAACCTTTGGTTGAATAACAAAAAACATGCAACATTAGGCATAAGGTAATATGTGAGCAATTACAGTTGGCAGCCTTTGCACCTGTCTTTGGCTACAGTCATATAAAAATGTAAACAGCCTCAGATTTTTTTACTCCTAGATATCCTGTCAAACTAGAAGCAGGCTAAAATTTTCCTAACTTTAATATGGTAAGTGTTCAGATAAGGATTGAAAAAAAGCCAGGTGAAGGAAAGAAAAAATGAACGAGCAGTAAATTCCTTCCCCATTCCTTGTTCTTCAAATACACTTCTAAAAGAAAATTACGGATTTTTTTATCCTCTTGTGGCTTTGAAATTTGAATTTTCAGAAGCTATAGTTTCTTTGGATACTTTCATAAGAGAAAACAGACAAAGAGAGACTTACCTAGTAGCAAGAATTTTTTACTCTTTAATAATTGCTTTGTGTTTAAATGGGTGGGAAACTGAGGGTTGGGGGATGAAATTAAAGATGTAAATACAAAGCTCTTTGAAAAAGAAGTGTGTGTGGGGAGGTAGGTTTGAGGATTTGCTTGCTTTTTTTTATGAGCATGATCTCCAAAACTAGAAGTTACAGTGGTTAGTATTCATAGTTGTAGTAGTACTTAAAGGATTAGCTGAGTCCTACTGGTTTAAATGTTGTGCAGTTTCACATGCTTTGTCTATATCAAAAAGACTGAATGGGGATAAGAAGGTAATAGGCATGCAAACTGAAAAAAAAAAAAATAACACAGCAGCAAATGTAGTAAGAATTACAAGGTAATGTGTTTTTGTATGCCTTAGGACAGTCAGTTAGGCCATAGACCTCTTGTCTCCCTCCTGGGGATGGAGGAAGAGGGAGCATTGCTTCCCTTTGTATTGATTTTCATAGAATCACAGAATAAGCTGAGTTAGAAGGGACCCACAAGGACCATTGAGCTCTCCTGGCCATGTGCAGGACTTGTCCATCTTCCGAACCCATTGTCACTTTGTATTTTTTTGGTATCATATTGTTGTAGACTGAAGAATTTCCTTCTGACTGTAGAAAATCTGGCTACTGTTGATGAAAAACGTAAGGTGAGTTGTCTAAGAGACATAGGCCTTTTCTTGGCTGTCTGCATTTGTAACTGGGGACACAAAAAAGGGGATCTAATGGTGTTGGTGTTACTGCCCATAGAAGAATAATACATTCCAGGGATAACAGTTTTGCCTGCATGGTGTTTTAAAAGTGGATTACTGTAAGTACTGGTTTTCCTAATACTCCGTGCTCTCATCTCAGCTCTTTTTAAGTCCATGGTGAGTTTCGTATTTAAATACTTAGAACACAAAGAAATGACAGTATTCTTCCTCCTTTTACTTATGCTATTTCCTTGTATCTTTTCCTCCCTTTCTTTTCCTCCCTCATTTTTGAAACAAGCAGGGAAATTAAGCACCAAAACTCCATTAGTGTAACATTGCAGTTGAGAATGAAATTGTCAGGATGGCTGCTTATGGTTCCCACAACCATAATAAGGAGACTAAATTGCATAAAACATAGAATATAGTAATACAGAATATTTCTTATGACATATTATGTATGCTGTGGGAGCTATCCCTTTGAAAATCTTGACTTCTGTGTTTTAAAATACCATTTGAAATTTAACATTGATGTGTTTCTTTTTCCTTTTACATGAAATTTTTTTCTGTGTTGACTGGTGATAAAAATCAGGTTATGAATGCCATCCTGATATCACTGTGAAAAATGCATACCGACCAGACCTTCTTCTTTATTTAATGAAAACTGGTGCAAGAGGAAATAAATTACAGGATGCAGTGAAATGAAAAGGCTAAACAGTGAGCTCCATTACAGCCACAGTGCATCTCAGTACATTCTTCTAAATTATCCTGGATAAATGTTTTAGAAAAACAGGTTGAAATATTACTTCCTTGGGTTACAGACAACTAAAGGGATACTTAAACTGAATTTGTATTCTGCTGCCTTGTGTCATACTGTTTTGCAGTCTAGCAAGGCTTTGATTTTTGTACTGCCATACAATTAACAATTCCTGTGCCAAGGCTACACCATGTAGATGTCAGGAATGTTACTGAAGCCCTGACCTGAGCAGAAGTAAACTCACAAGGATTGCTGAAGCTAACATAACCTCTGCAAGCTGCTGTGGCAGGACGGCAAGTCCTGCTCTTTTCACTAGTCCAGTGGTGGCACTCCTGAGCTGTGGTCATCTCCTTTTAGTCTGCTTTCAGTCTCATCCTTCTTTTAATCTGTTTGATTTCGTTCTAATGTTGGAATGTTTTAGCTGTCAGACAGCGAAGGCTCTATATGTTATTTGCATGACCAGGAAGACTGAGCTGAGACTGGCCATGTGAGAGTCAGATTATTTCTGTTCAATTCAAGATAGCATCATTTTCAGTGTCAACATTTTCTACCATCGTCCTCCTCTTATGACTCCCATTTAAATCAAGAGGAGTTTGTATGGAGCAGCAGGATAGTTAATAATCAACAGCAGGGTATTGCATTTACAATTATTTTGTTGAACTTGCTATAATTGGAGTTCAGGTGCAAAAATTATGATAAGAAGCTGGAATTTTCATAAGCGTCTGTGATATTTGGTTGTCCAGCTGTCCTTGGAGGTTTATAAATGTTTAAGTATCTTTATTTTCTTTATTCTGCATTCTGATTAACAGAACGATGATAGGTGTTTCAAATTTTTAATAGAGATTTGGCTTTCTCCTTAAACATGTTTACCACATTCTTGTCTCGTTTTGGTGGACTTGCTTCCCATATTATGGTAGCTTCAAGCAGCTCCTGTCAAAATGTAGAATATTCTGGATAAACAAAGTTTAAAGTGTATTTCCCTCATCAAACAGGATGCAATCTTATTTCATTTGTTAATTCTAGAAAATGGAAAATTAGACTTTAAAAGCACAGTGCTGTCTGAAATGCTTTGGCTTCACAGGTGCTGTCTTTGCTGACAGTCTTGAATTGGTGTTGGAAGGTGAACTGTGAGAGTAGCTCTGACAGCCACAGCTTCAAGACTCCTTGTTTGTAGGTCAAGATGGGGTTTACTATTAATAAAACCAACTTTTTATGGTCCTGCACTAGCATTGAGGTACTGACTTGTATGTTTGTTTTCCATGAGCTGGCTGTCTAAATCAAGCTCTTTTAGGAGAACCAAGATTCAGAAGAGGGGTAGAAAGAGGAGAAAAATACTACTGTTCTTTGGGGGTTTATCCATTTAATTTTTCTCTGATGCAAGAAGTGTATCTTAAATATAACAATGAGATCATAGGCTTGAGGTGGGTTCAGGTCTCCATGCATGCAGGAGGTTTTGAGGATCAGGGCTTTTGTGGCACAATTCTCAACTTTAATCAAACCTAGCTTTAGTGGTGCTGTTGAGCCTTTAACATATTGGACTGTATGGTGCAGTTACAGGAATTGCTGGTGGACCTGTACTTGGTCACTCCTAAATAATGCATATTTTTGAAGATGTTTCTGAAGATGCTATTTAGAGGACAACCTAGAGAACCACAAGTTCACTGAATGGAGACAGCTATGGATCTGATTTAAAAAATCAGTAAGAACTGATTTTACTGCTGGATACTTTATTTTTAAGGTATGCAACAGTTTTATTAACTTTTTTCGCTTGGATTTCAAAGGGAAGAAAATGAAATGTGTCTGATTATTATGTATATACAGTACATGCCTATAAAAGCCAATGCTCATCTCTAAGAGCAGTGAAAAATTACCTGTGCAGCATAGAAGTCTTGGCAATAGCAAAAGGAAGAAACTTCAGCATACAGAAACCCAGCTGGCAAAGCAGTCTGGAAGTGTGAGTTTTTAAGGAGAGAAGAGAAAATGTTGCTCAGAGCTACAACTATTTTAACTGAATTGTTTTGGAGAATAACTTTAATATCTAGCAGCTTAAATTAGTATCAAATATATGTTGTTGTAAAATTAGTTTTTCAAATCTTCTCAAGTTTTTTACAATATGGCAATAATTTGTACTGTCAGGTGATTAGTCATTTAGTCACAGAGGTATTTCCTATAGTAATAAAAGTTTTGGTATTTTAGACTGGAACTTTTTCATTTCCATAATGGAGTGAAAAGTTTATCTCAGTTACATGGATTTTTTTGAAAGTCAGGCATGATTGAAAGTTCAGTGATTCTCTAGTAGAGTTGCTACTGTGTAGTTATTTTTACACTTTTTTCTTACAGTATATGCTAAAACTTGGAATATTGGTGAGCTTGCTTATAGTCAGCACCTATACATAACAAGGCCCTGGGTATTTTAGCACCATTTTGAAACAGAGTATATGTACTAGGCATTTGGGGCAGAGGGGGAAGGGGAGGGTGTGTTTGACTATTTATTTATTTATCTATTTCTTGAAAGTAATACTTCTAATCCAGATGTCATAATTGTGTGATTTTGAGATTTTGTAGCACTTGTAATACTGTTTGTGGAAGAGTTTATTTGCCTTATTCTTCAGTATGAAACTGCAGTTCTCTTTCCCTCTTCTCAGTGTCTCAAATTGTGCAGCAGATAAAGGTTTTTAATCAGTATTTGAGCAGAAGATCTGTTTTGCTGTAGACTGTGTCATAAATTAAGCAAAGCATGCAGTAAATTACCTATATTTTCCTTTGCGTAAAGTTCTCAGGTACATACATTTTAACATAAGAAGAAAAAGGCATAAATTCTTGCCATTGCACTCTGTCATGTTGCAATGAAGGATGCAAAGGATAAGGTCTTTTTCTTCAGGAAGGGTGATATGCAAGAAGGATCGCAGTTCTGAGGAGAACTGGGTTTTGCAATGACAGAAGTGGTTATTGACTTGCCCTTTCTCATAGTTGTCATGTTTCATCAGCCTTTGAAAATCTAGAAGGTATCAAAATAAGTGCTGAGGCTGAAATAACATCACGTTACATAGCAAGAACTGATTAACCCGAACAGACTTTGTTTTACACAACAGGATGGTTTCAGTTCTTGGAAGGGCAAGGCAGGCCTAAATACCAAATATGGGTACATCAGGAGAAAGCTTAAATCACAGATGAATTTTATGAAATGTTAAGAGGGAGAAAAAAGCAAGTCACTGGATTATGTAGTTGAATGCCACTAAAATATACATAAGCAGCCAATATGAAATTTTAGCTAAATAATTTAGGGCAACTGAAGTTTCAAAGTACTCATTAAATTCTGAAATCTTAGAGATACCTTCTTGAAATATTATGAAAGTCTTTTATTTTTCAAAAACATTTTAAATGAAAGTCCCATTTAACAGTCTCATTTAAGGGCCAGACTGGAACTCAAGCCTGGCAATACATCTTTACTTTAAAGAATTTGTAGCATAAAGATATCTCTAATATATATAATAGTTAATTCCTAGCACCTACATTTTTCTTTTTCAAATTTCATGCAATATTTTCTCCCCTGCGATTTTGGTGTTGTGCTTGATAATCATATTTTTGTTTTCCCTGATACTGAGCACAGCAATGAGAAGAATGTGATGATATGGCCATTCTGCAGTGGAAATCAAATGTCTTGCAGGCTGTAGAGTTTTGGTCCCACACCTCTCTCCTGTAATTTAAATCTCCGTATTTTTAGGTCATTGATGTAGTTAGTGGTTTCTAGTGCCAAGTAAGACAGATTATTTCACTGCAGGTAAACACAATTTTTGATATTATAGGAGGTTTTTTTTTAAATCATATTTGAACTTCTGGAGACTTCAATCTGTATAACAAGATTTAAAGTCCTGAAAAAGCTCACTGTTTTTCTGATTGTTTTTTGAATGTCCTTTTGGATTAAATATATTTATTTTTTCTAGTTTAAATTTAATAGAGCATATTCCTTGGAGACATTGGCTTGAATATTTGATTTCTTCTGTGTATTTATTTCTCTTTTATTAGTTTGTATGTCATGAAGCCTTCTGGCAGGGTGTATGTGGGGTGGCCAATTATACTTTTAACAAAACTGCTTATCTCTCTCATAAATATGTCATAATTTCTTCCCTGAAAAACACAATCAGACATTGAAACAGTTTTTTGGCCTTTTCTTTTGTTCACAATGTCACAGGGTGCCTGGAATTACCCACTGGAGAAGGAAAAGAGTATTGAAACCACAGGGTTTCTGGCAAGATCTTTTCAGAAGCCAAAATAGCAAATCTGTGAACTGGCATTGCCTGTGCTGTGAACCTGAGCTTTTCTCTCTTGTCTATAGTAACTGTTTCTGAAGAGGATTTCTTTCTCTTGCTGTCCATTAGGGTGACAGTGTAAATATCTGGCTGGTATTTCGAAGCTGAATGTCTTTCTTTGTTTCTTCAGCAGCTGATTGCAATGTGTAATGCATTGTTCTGATGCTGCTACAGGGGAAATGTGGTGTATATTAAATAAACAAATATATATATATATATATATATATACTGCATATATTATATATATTTATATATATATATACACCCCACATATCAAATATGTGGTACATATTTTAGTATGGACTTTAATCTCTTTTTCACATGATAAGGGAAGTGACAAAAGTTATAACGCTTCCTTTGTTTGTTTATTTCCCCAAGTGAGCATAAGTTGAGGTTATTTGGGACTCCAGTGCTTGGAGCATGGGTGATGATTTCATTGGCTTTTATAATGAGCATTCAATCAATAGGCCTTTCAACTTCTAATTTATACTTCTAATTGGCATTTTTCTTAATTTCCTTTTGAAACCCTGGCAACATAGAGTATTGAATACAATCCATAACATACTTAAGGCTTCTTTATATAAAGTGTTTTTTTTACTGAACTGCTTATATTCAAATGTAAATATATATACATCACATACATTAAAATGTATTTTAATACAGGTATTTATATCACTCATGTGTTTATAGTTTCTCTTTAGTATTAGGGCAGGAGGATAATGCCTCTGCCTTAATTTTCTTGTTCTTCAGAGGGCTTCCAACAATGAGAAAAAGGGCATGAGGATCTGATGTGAGAAAATAGCCACTCTTTAGAGAATCAAAGTTAAGAAAGGGCCATCTCCAGACTTGACTAAAAACTGTGAAAATTTTGTCCGTATGTCTTTCAAGATTTTAGGCAGAGAGCAGTTTGGAGCAGAATGAGTGTACTTGATAAGACTTTGTCTATGTAAACATTCTCAGTCGATGTTGCTCTCCTAAGTCTACTAATACACAAAAGAAGTCATCAACAAAGCATTTGTATTCCAGTATATTTTCTGATAAACACAATCAAAGATATTTTAGGAATGTTCCATTGTTAATAAAGAAAAATTAATAAAATTATATATTAAAAAGCATAAAATCATCTGGTACTGGGAACTCTCAAAGGGTCTGTTTAGCCTTTGCTGATTTTCATAGAGGAGACTTGGCTGGAATATGAGCTTAGAAAACTTACTCGACATTAAAACAAGCTTGATACGAATTGTCTTGGAATTTAGAAAGTATAATTGCACTTTCTGAGGAATGTGGTGGGGGGTGATGTCTCATAGTGTATGGTGGTGCTTTTTTAATTTTGATTGCTTAGTTTTTTAATCTTGATTGCTTTTGGTTTTGTTTTGCTTGCTTTTTTTTCTGGAATGAAGAATTTTACTTCAGCTACAGGCTGGTTTTGTTTCAGAAAACGGCCATAGGTAAGCAGGAATAGCTGCTATGTTTAATTCTGGTGATCAAAAGAGACTTTTGGAGGGAAATAAAATATGTTTTTGTTCTTTCAATTCTTGTGTGAAAGCTTTTTGCTATTTTGCAGTCAGTGTTTGTCTGCTAAGGCAATTCTAGTTGTTAAGCTCAGGTCTGTTTCATTAGTGTAATGCTGCTTTGCTCACAGCAATTATTTTCTTTCAGGATTTGCCAATTAAGCTAGTGCTAGTGAAAATGCACCTAATTTGTCAAGAAATGGCAGGATGAAATATAGGGGCTATTATAGAAATTGGGAAAGAAAAAATCAGGACAAGCACATGTGAGACTCAGTGATACTTGGTCAGTTCCTGATGTATTTTCATCTGTTTATGCCTCCATCCCCTGGTGATGTTGGAAGAAGCGTAAAGCAATTGCTCATAAGTTATGGGCTATCCATTTCCTGAGCATTATTTATTTTAAAATACTGTGCTAGTAGTGTACAAAATTGTTTTGTTTCTTTTGT
This sequence comes from Petroica traversi, assembly GCA_025920805.1. NCBI lineage: Eukaryota > Metazoa > Chordata > Aves > Passeriformes > Petroicidae > Petroica > Petroica traversi. Next base: position 2,544,851 of record JAHLSL010000117.1, on the reverse strand, counting down.
TTAGGGATGTTGTGGGCTTTTTTTTTCCCCCTTGGACTTGACTGCCGTGTGTTTGGTTATTAGTGAATGATGAAAGATGGCTTAGCTGGCTGCTCATTTATTACCTGCAGTCTGCTCAGACTGAATTTTTCAAAGGCATATATGCTCAAAATGCAGATGCACAGTGCTTGGGTTTTCTAGTCAAGTCCTTAAGCTTTAGGAGGAACTGAGTAAAGGAATAAGTTGATCTTAGTGTAAAGGAAAATGCCTGGGAGAAATGGCAAAGAGAAGGCATTGAAGGAAGAGAAAGTATGGATAGCTTGACTTAGAGAAACAAAAAATGTTTCAAGAACTTCTGCATTAAACTCAATTATATGCATATATTTATAAAATTAAAATTAGTGTAAACTGTACATTCTACCTAGTTTCATTATGTGTAGAAGTGTATCATGACTTCACACAAACAGTTTTAATTATCTCCCTGAGCTTGTGCTGGATATCTGTACCCTCATCAGTTCAGTCTGTGGTGGCTCCCACACTCTGGCTCTCTGCAGTAGCTCTGATGTGCCCTTAGCAGTGCTGAGACCCCTCTGTGGGGAACCCAGGTTTGATTCTGCTCTGCTGTTGATGTATGTTTCATTTTGAAATGATAGTATTCCTTCTGGGATGCCCTTTTGTTATTCATTGTCCTTAAACTGGTTTCAGATTTGGTCGAAACGGAGCTCATCTACTGCATTCACCACTACGTGTTGATGGGTGGAGGAAGATCTGTGTCCAGAGTGTAATCTTGGTGAGAGGAAAAGATGAAGCAGATTGTCAATTGACAAAAAAATATAGAGCAGAGGTGTATAGTAATGGAAATAGTGCAGACATGCTTAACTGGCAGCTTAAAGGAATGGGCTTCTTTAAACCCAACAGCAAATGATGAGGTGATGTACAGTTATTTCCCAGAGGAAAAAAAAACCTATTGTGAAATCAAGAAAGCTAATTAAACTGGAGGGCAACTATTGGCACAGCAAGAAAAATGTACGAAGTATTTGATGTGTACAGTGGGGTAATGGAGATGATGTCCTCGCAAAGCAGGGAGATTCTTGAACATCCTTACAGCAAAATTACTAAACATACTCCCTAGACATCCTCTAGTCATAAAATAAAACTATTGGTCTCTAAAGAGGACTTTGTGATATAATTATCTTCGATAGCTGAGAAATAGACCTGATTATCTGGGAAGGTGAGTTTCAGTCCCTCTTTCCATTTGAATTGTGTATTTGCTCATGCTGACTGTTATTTTCATTAAGGGATTTAAGGAAAATTACTTTTGTGTATTTCAAGGAGACATGTGTGCATTGAGGATGGCTGAGGAACCTCACTGTCTCTCGCCTTGGAGCCACGAGTGTTATTCTATTTTCCACCACCTAACTGTGAGACCAGTTAATTTAATGACTTTGATTTTATGGAAATTTGTCAGGTTTTTTTGGGGAATGAGAGAAAATTTGGCATATGTGTTTGAAATACATGAGGCAGTTTTGAAGGCTGTTTTAAAGCAAACAACGCGTTCTAGGAGTGCTGATTTGTACATCTGATTAGCTTGTTAAAAGTTCGAGTATTACTCAGTTCCTACTAAAGTTGTGTGATTGACATTTATTAGCCAGATCACTCAGCCTTATATCTTTTCATGCTGATCCTGAAAGACTTCAGATGATCATAGTGACAGATAAAAGAGCATTTTTTTTTCCCAAGCCTTTTCTTAGTATTAAAACAAAGCAGACTCTCCCTATAGGCCATCTATATTTATTTTTCTGGGTAAAGCTCCACAGAAATATAACAAGCTGGAGGGAGCATCATTATTACTGGGCTGAAGGTGATGACATTGATGTGAGGTCATTTGACAGGGGTATAAGTAAAAAAATATTGGTGGCAATCTGTTACGAACAAAAGGATCTCTATGGAAAGAGGAATTGGGTGTAATCCACAAAATGTTGATTTGCTTCTGGGTTTTTTCTTTGGTTGTTAAACTGTTCTTGAGAATCCTCGCTGTTATTTGTAAATTCTGGGTTTCACATGCAGATTGGGATGAAAGCCAGTGCCATTACAAGACTGATGTTTCAGCTGGAAGGCTGCTCCATATCATCTAGTTGCCTCTTTTAAAAGACACTGGTTTTTTTGTATGGGATTTGAAATCTAGTTCACTGTGTTTCAGTCTGCCCTGTTTTTGTCAAATTTGACTGCCACTGATGGTTGGTTTCTGGCCTGCTTAAGCTGGGTCAGGGGCCTCTGCGCTGTTACTTGTATGCAGATGCTCATGTTTTTGTAACTCACAGGAAAAAATAGTATCTGCTGACAGTCTCTGGTAAAGTGCCATCAGTAAATGAAGTCTAAATAACCTTTTATTTGCAAAGGTCTGTGGCACGTAGAAGCAGAAAATGTAGTCACACTATTTGGTTTTTCAGGGATGATGAAGAGGTGACAATGTGAGGAAGTGGTGGGAAATAAAATAAGACTTGCAATTTGCACTGTTTTTATAGTCTTGAGTCTTTTAACAACCAATGAACTTGTAGGATTTCATGCATTTCACAGCCTTAAGGTTTGGGTTTTTCTCATACTGAAGCATTTTGATATGAGAACTGGTATGGATTACTATCCTGCTATGCTAATACACTGCAGCAAGCTTAGCTTCCAAGTGAGTTTGTGTATTTCTTTGGGAATTGGGAGAGAACAGCAAAAATGAGCACACAATCTAATGATGTAAAGATTAGGACTAGTCCTAAAGACTAGGAGATGGATGACTGAGTAGCATGATTGATCTAAAACTGTAGGATTTATTTTACTCGCCTCTTTTTGTATTTGTTGGTGGTAGTGTTTGGGGTTTTTTTTAAACAATACATTTTTATATCATGAGCATTTTATTTGAAGCCACTAAAGAGCTGAATCTTGTTCTTTGGTTTTCTTAATGGTAGAGACTGGAATATTTAAGAAAATGTCAAATATCAGAAAGTTTATGGTTTAGGCAATGAGAATTTGGCAAAATTGAGGGTTGTGTCTACTGATAATCTTAAGATAATGCTGTAGTTTTCTTTCCAGTGGCTTCCAGGAGTCTGATGAGGAAATTAGCAGTAATGAGTCAAACCTCTCTTGATACGTATGCATGAGGTTCATATTTCATAGTGGAAATCCCAGCTGACAACTCTGCTTCCAGCTCACGCAGTCCTACCTGCAAACCATTCATGGAATCATGATGGAATGAGCAGGCTCCTGACTCATAGATATGGCCAGTATCAGCAAGTTTTCAGTAGCAGGATCTATTCAGGCTTTGGAATGACTTCTACCTCTATGCTTGGCCCTTGGATTTCATTTTATTAGACTTGTGTCCTGCCTGCTGCTGCCTGCTCTTAGTTAAGAGTATTCTCTTTGGCCTTAAAGCCTGCTCATCTCTCTGAGAGAGGATATGTGTGATACTGGGAGCATAATGATCTTGAAATGCCTGCTTCACCAAGTGTACCTGTAAGGACATCAAAACATCTCTTACATAATACAGAAAGTACTCGCTCCCCTGTAGAGGCCTCTAAGCGTTTTGTCAGATGTCTCTCTTGAATTTCAGTTGATGATAAGCTCTCAGGTGCTCGCTGTGTAGGGCTTTCTAACATATCTGCTTGCTATTCTGTTCTAGTTTTTTGACGGTTCTTCTAGGCATAGTTTTTAAGCTCTTGCATTAAATTAATTGTATTCCTTCCCACAGACTTTTCTTGGAATTTGCGTGGTATGTGTTGTATGAATGTATGTGACCATACACGCCTTCTTCCATCCCTTTCTCTTCAAGTTCTGACTGTAGTTGTTCAAGCTCACTAGTACCTTCAGCTTCTAAAATGAAAATCCTGTTAAAAGGAAAGGAATTCAAGAAAAAAAACCACACCAGCATTCCCATCCCACAGTGTATGCCGAGCAGGCGGTGCTTATAAATTCTGTACAAACAGATTATATTTCCATTAAAGTGGATCTAGAAGTGACTTGGTGGGTCCCTGTATTTTCTGTTGTCTTGCTGTGTGCAATACTCAAGTTGCTTTAAGGAATTAGGGGCTGAAATTCTGCTGCAAGCTCCTGGAGACTGCTGAGATCCCAACACCCTATGAAATTTTGCTCACTTGCATATCAAGAAGGTGGTTTTTGCCTAGCAACAAGCTTTGTGGTTTCTACCTGAGGATCAAAAACAGAAATGCATTTGTTCAGCCTTTTGCGTCACTTCGGTACTGAAGGTTTTGACAGTCAAATCATCCCTGACATTTCTGTTGATGCGCAATAAAGAGAATAATCCAGTGTGTTTTTTCTTAGCAGTGCTGTCATTGCAGCACTGACAATAGTAAAAAGTACATTCATCGTTGAATAACGAGATATCCTGGAAACATAGGGGAAATAGAGATGTATTTCCAACAAAAATGTCTCACTTTTAATGGCTATTTTCTGACTGATTACTTTTTGCTATTTATACTCTCCCTGAAATATTTTATGGAAGCCTGAGTCCTTCTGAAAACCCACCCAAACAACCAGAAGTGTGTTTTACGTATTGTAGTATGTAAGTGATTAGTCATCACTTGTGAATTGCTTAATGAGGGAGCAGGAAGTCTATATTAAGGGAAGGTGAAGAGCTCAATTTGATTGCTATATGTCTCACTTCATCTTGCCTTCTTTATGTTTCCCAGAAGATATTAATGAAGGATTTGTTTTTAAAAAAATCTTACACACATCATTATTCTGGGTTTTAGGATGGCAGCTATATGTTGTAAGATTATTTTCTACTTGTTTTCTTGGGGGAATTTATGGATAGCTTTTTTTGTTTTAAGATTCGGTGGTCTTCTTGTACATTGCCAGTGAACAATGATATGTTCTTCAGAAATCTTAAGTATAACAATATGGGGAACTCATTTTATAAAAAGATTTGTCTTGGGTAGAGCGTGATAAGATGGTGTTGAGCATCTGTGCACAAGACCAAGTCTTGGCAGATCTCTTACTTGCTGCATGTGATACCATTTGGTTGCTTGGTTAGTTGTCTAGTTTTTGTTTTGCTCTGTTTGTTTGTCTTATGAATAGTAAATTCACAACAAATGGTCACACTGGAGAGTTCTGAAATTTGTATTTGTTCTGATTTTGGTACAGATATCTATGTCTCTGTTAGTTTTGGAGGGTTTTGATAACAACAGTCTATTTCCTGGATTGCTGTTTTCCAGATGTCAACCTTAATGCACTGTACTTCCTTGAGGTTTTTGGGTTTTGGTTGATTTTGGTTGACTCCCTCTCCTAACTCCTCTCCCCCCATCTCTCTTTTGGAAGTGTAAGGAAAACAGTTAATGGAAGATGGTTGTGAGGAAAGGATTTTGAGTCAGTGGTTTATTCAGTCTTTTCTTGCTGAATATTGGCCTGTGAGACACTTTTGCATGAGCTTGAGTACTTGGGCATAGTTTCCATGGTGTTCTTCCACTCCCATTGTGAGCCTGTGTTTGTAATGAACTAGAATTCCCAAAAATATCCTACAAGTAATACTAAAAAGCTAATGGGAAGACTTATTTTCTATTACTCCCTACAAATTTTGAAATGGTTTGAGGAAAAGCAATTGTTGTGTAAATATAACTCTGCAGAATGCCAGTTAAAATTTACTGAACTGCCTGCTGGTCTCCTCTGTGTGCCAGAGCTCCCAGAGAGAGTGGGACTGCAATATTGTGACAGGGTAAACTCCACTTCTGGTGCAGCAAATTCAGCTCTTTTCACAGGGCAAGTTCCAGTGTGCTGACACGTGCTGTTTGGCAGTTGCAGCCGTGCACAATGTAAAACGCACTGCAGAAACTAGGAGTCTTGGAATGGGAGATGATTTTCTGTTTTTTGGAATTTATTGTTGCTTGGCTTCCTCCCCCCTCCCCAGCAGAATGAAACATGCTTTCTGTTCTCTGGGTTTTGTGTGCCTGCACTGACTGTTTCCACCATGACTCATGTGCAGTTCTTGAGAAGAGCTCTATCAAGACAGTTCAACACATGGCCACGGCCTGTAAATCAGTCCAACTCATCCTAAAATGCTCATTTTCTGTTAAATCAGCTATTCAGCTGGCAAACGCAATCCTGATGAACAGCAAAAAATTGCATTGCTGAGGCAACTCTTTCTTAGGGTTTATTTCTCAAACCGTAACCTGGAAATCTCATTTTTCCTCCTCACAAAGTGCTTCAGAGAATTTTTTTTCGGTTGCTATTGTTCGGGGGATAGAATTTCTTCCTTCTCCTCCTCTTCCTCCTCCCATTCTGGATATTTTCAGCTTTATTCAGCTTATTAAATGAGCATCTCAATTCACTACTCTGGTTAAGTAGGTCACTTTCCAAAAGCACCCACCTAACTATTTTTTCAGTAGTGTTTGACTATTGAAATTTTAATTGGAGCAGAAACCATAGTTAAAAAGAAGGCAAATCTTTTCTCCTCATACCCTCATTGATTTCTGTTGAAGCAAACAGATGAGCTTATATATAAATATGTATATATGCCTTTTTTTTAATGAAAAGTGCTGGAATTCGCTAAAAAAGGTTAAAATTGAAATGAGTAATCTTCAGTGCATAATGCAATTGTTAATTTTAGCTCCTTGCGTAGGAGCTGTTATGACTTGAACAGCCGGCTCTAGCCTTCATTAGAGAAGAAGCAGGCAGTTTTGAGACAGGTGGAGCTGGATCAAGCTGTGAAAGTGACTTGCTGAAAACTGGTCATTAGTGTTAGAAATCTGGTCCTGTCCATTGCATCCCTCCCTTGTGCCGTGATCACTGCTGGTGTTATTTACTTTTCGTCTTTTCCAGGTTGACTATGATGCGTCAAGCTCTCTGAAGGACCAGCATGGAGATAGGCACTCTGAACTGTTGATGGGGACATGGGACTCACGTTGCTGCTGATCATTTGTGTGGACTTAACCAGCAAAGACCAACAGAAGACGCTAGAAAGACAGTTGGGATTATAGCAGTTTTTCAGGTAAATGGCTTCTTCAGTGCGGCTGATCCCAGTGTAATTGTTTTTGTGAGCGCTGTGTAAGCTGTAGGTGAGCTGCAGGTTGATCTGCTCATGAGGACCTTGTGCATGCGTGTGGATTTCTTGATGAAAATCCTTATCAGATTAAGGGTGATTTAACAGACCAGTTAAAGGTCTTGCCACTCATCATGGTTTGAATTTTCATCAAAGCCGTTCAAGTTTCGGTTGTAGCTGCAGAATAGCCAAAATCATCAGCCGCCTTGGGGAGAGTGGTGGGAGAAAGGAGAATCACAAATTAGCTCAAAGTAAGGCAAGTCAAGCTTCAGGTTAGTTTTCATATTCCATTCAGTTTGTTTAAGAACCGTATAGGTTGATTTCTTGTGGCATTCACAGTCCTCCTAAAACAGGAAGACTATATAGGAAGTTTTATTTGCTTACAGTGTAAAAGAAAAAAAAAAGGCAAAAACTGGAGGAAGTGTTTATAAATCGGTATGCCTTAGATTTTTTTTTTTACTTAAACATGGCTTAAGAAAAAATAAAGGTAAGTTATACTAGTTCTGTTGAACGTTTAGTTTCAAACTGTAAAAAGAAAGATGTCAAAATGTGATTTTGCTTCATAGCTGCTGTTTCACTGTTGAGAAATGGCAATGTGTTGCAAAAGACCCTTCCTGAAATAACTTCGTATTTCAAATACAGTTGTTTTTCTTAAAGTAGCTTCTTAAGCCAAATGGATGGGGAAAGAAAAGTTAAATTATTCATGAGTCTCATTTGACAATTGATCAGTGAGGGAGTCTTCAGGAGGGAACTGGGGGCAGGGAAAGAGAGAGAAAATAATAATAGTCTTTAACTCTGAAAAGCCTTTAAAGCTTCTGTACAACAACCCCATTGTAGCTGAGAGTAAATGCCGTTCAGTCAAGATTTCTTCATTAGAAGTACCTGCCACAGGCTTTCTGAAGAACTAGTACTGAAGAGTGACATGGGTTTTGGGAAGAGGCTTAGGATTATAATAATGGAACTGTTGGTTTGATCCCTGAAAATGTTGACTCTGAGAGCATTTTTGCTAAATTTAGAGTTCATACTTACCTTGAATTATTACCTCTTAAAAAAAAAAAAGATAAATATATATTTACAGTGGTAGTGAGCATCATGGCTTCTGCTGGGCATGAAACCCCACAGCTGAGTACTAAAAACAGTGTTGTTGCTCATGCTTGGTTTTTATTTCTGTTTGTTTGACTATTATCTTATATTGAAAGAAAAGAAAAAGAAAATTAGAGGAGGGGAACACTAAGATGCCAGAGAATTAGAATGGGACCTCACTGCCTGGTGCCTTTAAGCTTTGTGGTAGAGAGTCCCTCACTGTCTCTGCCTGAACCTTGGCAGTCCTGGGGCTGGACTGGGGAGTCACAGCACCACACCTTAAATCTGCTCTCCACAAAGTTCAGAGAGGAGCTCTGCTTGCTTAACCTGACACAATTCTACTGTTGCCCAGTATTTTAGATTCAGTACATCTCTTCAGTTGAGACATACATAGTGTTCCACTCCTGAGCTGCACATTCTGATTTGTTTATCAAAGGAATTAAAATTGGGAATTAAAATAAAAAAATAAATTTCACCCCGATGTTTTTTTTTTTGTATGTGTTTGTGTCATGGTATCTTGACCTTTCAGGTCACCAAATCTTGTTATTTTAATTTCTGTCTGGAAGAATGTCTGAGCAAGGTAAATTGAGCCAGGAGACAGCAGAGGAAGCTGCAAAAGAGCAGGAGACTGCCATCTCTGAAGCCAACCTGGACAACTGTGTTCTTAATAAATCTGAAAGCTCAGAAGTAGAGGAGGAGAAGCTCAGTGATTCCAAGACAGAGCTGCAGGTAAGACAGGAATAATGAATTGGCATGTTTAAATATCAGTGTGTTACCATTGCTTTTCAAATTCAGTGAGTTCTTTCATTGCCTATACTTCCCCTATTTTTTCTTATGATTTTGAGACTGTTTCTATTTCTTCCTTTTTAAAATTTTTATTTACTTATTTTGGATTCTTTTATTTCACTATAAAATAAATGCTGTTACTTGTTATACCTTTTAAGCTCTTTAGGCTGCTCTCCATGTTATTACATTTTCTGAGAAGTTTATTTCTAGACATCTCTGTTAAAGCCTGGTGAGATATTTGACTGTTTTCCCTCTTTGGGGATTTAGAAAACAACCTTGATCAGGTAATACTAATGAATAATTACTTAATGTGTGGTTTGGTTTATAGGTGTTACTGCCAACAAAAAGTTGTTATGCAAAGCCTAAGAAGGTAATTTGATAAGAAGACTTTATCGGATGAGGGGTTTTTAATCCTTTTTGCTCAATCGAATATAAAAATAAAGGGGGAGACCACAATTTAAGAGGAATTTGGAGAGGGGGAGCATTACTTAAGTATACCTTTTCTTACATTTTTATTATATGTAAAATTACAGAACACTGTTTGGTGTTTTTTCTTGTTTATACCTGTTTGTAAAATGAAGGAAAATGAGCAGAGATGATTCTTGGTTTTCCCTGCTTTCTAAACTGGGATTGGGGAAGTTGCTTTTGCAGTCAGCAACTGATTTAAAACATCAGTTAGAAGTGATTTAGTCCAGTTATTGGTAATGCTCTCATCATGCCCGTTGTCCACTGAAGTGATAACTGCTTTTCTTTTTTTTGTTATACCAGAAACGAGGTACAAATCAGAAAAAGAAATCCAAGGTAAGGGCTACCTCTGTTTGGAATTGCTTGCCACAATAGGATGAAGAATTTCAGTTAAATCTGTGTACAGTAGAAATGGCATTCTTTCATCACTTTGTGGTTGAGTTTGTTTGTTTGTGTTGTGGTTTTTTTCCTGCCCCCTACCCCATTGTCCTTTTATACAAAGGCAGAAAACAGTCTCCAGATAAAGTGTGTCAGGATTCCCTTTTTCCTTCATAATTTTGTGCTGCTGGGCTTGCTGTCTCCTTGTCTTAGACAGCATGTGTGTTTCTATTCACCCTGGAACAGGAAAAGCTTCACTCCTTTTGCCTTAGCAATTAATGTTTCTGTTGGAATTTTATTTTAATGAAATAATCTTGACATAAAGAAGCAGATATTGACTGGCTCCCTAAGGGGGAAATGGGTGGGGCCAGGTGTGGGAAGGAGCTTCTAGAAACAAATAAAACCCTAAAAAACTTCTTTTAATTTTTCAAGTGCAGATCCGTAATACATGCACGTTTTATTGTCCATGTTTCTTGGACATAATATGACTAGAAAAAAGGGAGGAACTCCCAGAACAAACAAACAACAAAAAAACCCCAAACCAAATGACAAAAGGAACCTTGATGTTAAATTACTTTCAGTGTTGGACTATCTGTTCTTTGCTGTTAGAATTTTTGGTGGAAGTGAGTGAACTGCAGCTGAAAAGATAAAAGCAAAAAGGAACATACCACCTTCCCTGTGTGGCAAATGCCTTGCTGCTTAGAATCTTTTTCTATCCATGTCCAAGGCAGATGCATTTTTTTGAACTGGGTGTGTAATATCTGGGATATTATCTGGGATATTTGGGAGCAACTGATGCGGGCAGCCTATGAGTCTTGGGGTCAGTAGTAGTGTTTTCTGTTTTGTTCTCTCTCTCTCCTGTTCAGTCAGGAGCTAAGGGAAAACTCGTGCGTAGTCTTGCTGTGTGTGAAGAGTCATCCCCTCGCCCAGGAGCAGAAAATCTTCATGACAACCAGGTACCCTTGCAATCATTGCTGTTAGCTGCATGGTTGACCTCCATCTTCAGTTGCATGATTGTGTTACATAATTGGGCATTTAACAATGTCTTTCTTGGGGGAAAAATTACATCCAACAATGAACATGTTTTTATGGAGTTACTGGTTTAGCGTGAACTTTAATTTGAAATACTAGTTTTATACTATATCACAGGGTGTTGTTTGCTTTTTTTTCCAGACCCCCTGAAAATTTCAGCAAATGGAAAAGAATTCAAAAGAATTCAGATTTAAAATTTTTTTAAAAGTAGTGACAATCAAAAAGAATATTAATATGTTCTTTTCTCTAAGGCTATCTCTTTCGAGGCTGCACCAAATACAGTTACGAATATGCTCTGATTTGTGGTTCCTCTAAGACTTCAGTTCATATCAGTGTCCCCCTTCACATAAAATTCAAAGGTCGTTCATTCTCTAAAATACCTTGGTGTAGCCAAGGATGCCTCCTTCTGAGTGGCATTTGTTTTTTAAACTCTTGGTGTAAATTAAACTATATCAAAAAGCGTGTATTTGAGTTTATCTGTACTGGTAGTGTTGTATTCCCAGCAGCTGGTAGAGTTCTGTCCTCTGCACTCTTCACCTCGGACAAAAACACTGGTGGCAGTCTTTGTAAGCTAACTTCAAAAAGTACTCCAAAAAGCAGAAATTAAGCCTCAATTACTCCTCTTTGCTTGCCTAGTGAGAGCAAGGCTTAAAAAACCCCAGCTAACTGAAACCCAAAATACGGTGAACACTGCCTATAATTTATGAGATGTTTATGTGCAATTGAAATCAGCCATTGAGAGAGCTTGAGCAAGTGGCTTCTTGTGAGCTTAGCACAAAAATGAAAAATGACATTTAAGTGTACTTTCTCACTGTTTCCTCTATTGACTTGAAATGAAACAAATTTGTCTCTCCTCTTAGCTCATAAGTAAGGAGAGGTTTTTCTATTTTTTTAATTTTATTGAAAGACCAAAAACCAAGTTGTTTAGCAGCAGGGCATTTACGTGTTCTACTGCTCTACAATGATGCTTATGCAGTAGATGGGCAGGTTATTTTATCAGTTGTTCTGTTATAGGTAGATGCTTTCCGCTTGACTTGCATTACTCAAAATGCGTGGCTTTTGTTCCAATTTTCTTTGTATTTTCTGTTGTTTAATGGAGAATGAAAAGGAGAAAAATATAAAGAGATTGTATTAAGCATTGCTGGTAGTTTATAATGTACAGGACCTGTACTAAATTACAGAGAGACTGGCAGGTGTTGAGGCAAAATCCCTCTCCTAACACCAGGTAGAGGAGGCGTTCCTGCTACATACAGCCTTTGGTCTTACCTGACTTACCAGCCTCAACAAAGATTTCTTGGATCATCTTAAAATATTTATGGGAGATGAAATGTCTCCCTTGACCCCAGGATCTGTTTTTTAAAGAAAAAATTGACTTGGTGTAATTAATTTGATAGGAACTGCCCTTTTGCTCTTGCTGACCTTTTCCTAATGAATGTGGCTTTGCCATGGCAAGCTGGACCTGCAGGCTCCTCCTTGGGCTGGCTGAAGGATACAGGAAGTTTTGTGCCGAATTGTTTTGCTTTCACTTTAGAGGAGAAGTAGCTTAATTTTGGTTTGAAATGATTTTTTATTAATTTTTGTTTTATCTTAATGGTTTGCAAACCACAGGGAATTAATTATCAGAGAATGTATGGTACCTTGCCAGAACTACTGAGTATGGATTGTACTGCAGACTTGATGTTTGTATTTATATTTGAATACTTGCCTTCATTTTCCTGTATAAGGAAAAAACTTGTTTACCTGTATTACTTGATCTTGAGTGCTTATCCAATGGTTCACTATGTCCTTACTTAAAAGAAATGTTGCCTTTAATGTTATACTATAGACCAAGAAGTGTATTACTGCAATTTGAAAATCTATTTTGTTGTTCACTATACTTGTATCAATGTATTTATTAACACTGTATTTTATTATTGAGAAAAATCAATAAAAATCAAAGAAAATATACAGTAGCTTGTTTTCACGACTCTACAGCCCTTTTGTGTGTTTTTTCTAGCACAAATACATCAGTATTACATTACTTGTCAAACAGTATTTACTGTATGTTCTTATATGTGCTTTTCTGTAAAGTCTGTCATTTTCATAACTGCATTTTTAAGAACCACTGTGAAGTTTAGGATTAATATCCTGGGAGCAACATGGCCAGTTACATTTTTCTCCTGTTGAAAGGCTAGCAGCATAGTCACTCTGCTCTGGGCAGGGCAGGGAAGCAGTTTATCCTTTGGGGTCATTTGGCAACAGTTGATCCAAAGTTTGTTGTTTGAAGGAGAAATCAAACTGTCATTTGAAGTAAAAGAAAGCAGGCACAGTATTAGTTCTCTGATCACAACTGAATAGATTAGGAAACATTTATCAATGTATTCTTACCTCAAATGTCCAGGAATTCCCACTCTTTCCCCCTCTAGGCTCAGATTTTGGCTACCACTGTCACCCAAAATTAACAGAAATAGGAATTAAGGGTGGTAGATCAGGTTAAAATTTGAGTCTAAGTTTTTGTTTCTTTTTTACAATGCTTTTCATCTCAAGTCTTTTGTGCCACATTCAAACTTCACAAAAAGTCAGTAATGATTAAGCTGACAAGTTACCAATTTCTGTCTAACTGTGGCATGTTTATGCTGATGCCTTGTTTTGTTAGGATCTTGTCTTACATGTCTTGTGATGGCTGATTCATAGTTCTTCAAAGAATTCAGAAACCTAAAATTTGTAATTCTTACTGGAAGCATCTTTTGAATTCCTAATGGTTGCTTAAAACCACACCTCTTACTTTAAAATTTTCTATTAATCTTTTGGTATGCTGGTATTCTTTGAAATATAAGTGAAGGAAGGGAGTTTAGTAGCATTCAGGAAACTCTGATTTTCTCTGGTATTGGTGAATTAGGTTTTCATTAACATGATGTCACCAAATTATCAAGCATGCAGGACTCTCTTCTATTAAAGAAAACTACTGCTTTACCAGGGAGTTTTGTGACAGCTTTCTTCAAATGTGCCTTTGTACACTACTTAAGCATATAATATTTTCTCAGGCGTTTTTTTTCTTTGAAAGAATAAAACCCAAAAGCATGCTTCCTTAAATTTTGTCCAACCAGATTAGGATTTTTTAAAATATGTAAATTATGCCACTTAAAAAGAAAACAGTTTGGGTTTTGTTATAACAAAGCCAGAATAAAGTAATGTTTTGAGCAGGGAAAAGCAAGTTTAAAGAAAATTAGAAAATGCAAACCAGCTTTAATTCTCAGTTTTTATTAACTTTTTAAAGCTGAAACATGTTTCAAAGGGACTCATAGTCTCTGAAATACTTTTTGAGGGTAAAATTTGTGATGCCTTAGAGAAGTTCACTTATTTACAACATCCTTGAAAAATCGCAAGGCACATTTCCCCCCTTTTTTGAAAGGCACATCTGTATATGTCTTCAAATGTGAATTACCTGAGAAGTTAGTAAGCCATCTCATATACAAGAGTATTGAATATGCTGGCACTCTCCTACTATTAGTGCCAGAAAACTCCTTCTAGCTGATGCTGCACTTACATGTGCAAAACAATTCATATCAACCATATCAATCATATGCAGGTTTTCTAGTGAAGGGAGAAAGTTTCATTTTTCAGATATCTATCCATTGATCATCACTTAACATATGCAGTATTAAATTATAAAATTAATTAAGAAAGGCCGTATAAGATGTATTTCATTATTCTGAAAAGTCTTAAGGGAGAATTACTGAAGTGTAGAATAATATAGTCCCCTTAATAGAGGTAGCCTAAATTTTATAATATTTAAAATATCAGAGAAGAAATACCTACTTGCTGCAAGAATTTGGCCTCTAAGATGTCATTATTCACCTAGCTAAAAAAGCCATTTTTCAAATAGGAAAGAAATGTATCTGGCTTCAACTTTTTTAGCTACGTGTAGTTTAATACCAATATCTGCAGGTTGGACACCATGGGAAGCTTACTGAATCTGGCCCATAATGAATCCATCTTTTTTCCCCCAACAGGAATCAATCCAACTACAGCTTTCAAGTTTTCCTAGCTTGCAAGAAGAAGATAAATCTACTAAAGATGTCTCTGAGAAAGAAAAAGAGAAGGATAAAAATAAAGATAAAACCAGTGAAAAAAGCAAGATCAGAATGTTGTCAAAAGGTGACCTTAAAAATATTTAAATTATTTTAATTACCATTGTAGAAAGGATTGTAAATTTTGACAAAGATGTGTTTCTTTATTTATGTGTATATACAGTAGGAGTGTTTTCATACACTGAGAATATTCAGAACCTGAAATGTGTATACCTAAGAGTGTTTTTCATGCAAACATCAGGTTTGAAAGTGAAGAAACCTTCCAAAGGCAGATTTGAAGTCTTTTATTAGATGTTATTAGTTTTTTATAATACAAATCAATCTTCTGAATGCTTAACTGTGTTTGTATAAATACGTAAATATATAAATAGAGTTGTGATTGCATAATAAGTGTATATAGTGTATAAGACACACTCTTTTATCTAAATTAACGATAATATATTGGCATGTAACTTGTGCAGTGTTGGCAGTAAAGAGTAATCCTCTTCACTATTGCTCCTCTCTCATGGAGAATTTATCTTAAATGCTTAAGGAGATTCATCCGTGACATTTAACCTGCATTGCAATCTTCTATTATCACCTAACAAAGACTTCTTCAGGAAAGATGTTTAATCTAAATTTTGTATTGCTTTTTAAAGTCTTTTTTATTAATCCATGGTATAAAGTTGCATTGTAATCTCCCAAAAATAATCATTGCCTACCTGGGTGTGGATCTGCAGCTGGTGTGAATTGTCATTTGGCTTCAGTGGAGCTCTCACAGCTCTTGCCAACTTGACAATCTGTGTGTACATTTGAGTCAGGAGATAATGCTGAAAAATTAATTCTGGCTACTGTCACGCATCCCTATTACCTGCCTACTCCCAGGTGTCATTTGATTTCAGTCTTTTAATGCAAATAGAGTTCCTACTGACATGATTCCTCATTTGCTGAGTGTACAGCATTTATTAAGTGACGTAAAGAGACATTGATGAATAAAACTTTTTTTCCCTCATTTTTAAATGTTTTTTTAATGTTTTAAAGGAAGAACTTAGCAGGATCTTAAATTATATTGAAGGTTTCGTGTTTTTTTCAAATGACCAGCAGTTTCTGCTGTTTAGTTTTTATACTCTCTTCTCAGTGGAGTTGTACAGAGGAACAATGAATGTTGTACAGAGGAACCTTATGCTTCAGAATGTAGATCTTCCTTGGCTGATCTTCAAATGGCCATTTGCTTTCTGAGCATATTCTTTCAGATTGTTGCTGGAAAATGGATTTTAATTTATAGCATTATAGTTAATTGGAACTGTTGAAATGAAGTAAATGAGTGGAGGCTGTTTGTTTTTATTTTTCAGATTGCAGTCAAGAGTATACAGACTCAACAGGCATAGATTTGCATGAGTTTCTCATTAACACATTAAAGAATAACCCCAGGTAGGTATTTCCTGCATTAGAGCTGGTATTCCTGAAATTATAGTTGGCGGTCTTTGACTTCTTGTAACTATGCACTGTGTTTTATTTGTTCTGGAGATGGTTATGAGGGATAATGTAAAGGAGGTAGGCTGTTAACTGAGAAAAATGCTATAAAAAGTCATGAACTTCTACTCTCCCATCCAGTCACACATTGCTTAATTTCACTTTCAGTAACATCTGGTCTTTGTCTTTACCTTCTTGTATACAACTCTACGGGGTGATTGCAATAATATATTATAACTATTGAGATTGGAGATTTGTATACAAATGTAAAGTTGCTTTCTTCCAGCAATGCTGCAGACAATTAAAATCCTGTGCTCAGTGCCAAATTCTGCTCTCAGTATTTCCACAGTTTTCATTTGGAGCGACAAGCCCATCTCATCATTAAATTTTCCTCTAAACATCCAAAGAAAGATCTGTAGCATTTTTATACATTGTGATTTTCAATGTTCATTTCCATTGGATGTGTTAAATAGGTACTGTGTAATTTTGTAATTATTCCCAGGAGAACTGGGAATAATTTGGTGCCTGACAGCTTGCATAACCCCTTGTATAGATGATGAAAGGTCCTTCAGTTGCTTTATTTGTGCAAAATAAGAAAGTTCAAAAGAATTAAGCAGTGATGGGACTCTGTCAAGCTTAGAAATGTGTGGAAGTATTCCAGGGGAACTTCTGTTTTTGACAAGGGAGTAGGAGGGAAAAAAGAACATCTGAGTCCTACCAGTCAGAACCAGGGAATTTTGCCTGAGAAATAGCGTGGCATTGCCTCCTGGGAGCTGTAGTTCAAAGGTGGCCTTCTCCATTGTGCTCTCTAACTAGATTAGATGTGTCCAGCTTTCTTGCAGCAAATCCATGCCTCATGGAAGATATGTCTCAGGAAAAATGTTGAAAATTTCTGTGGGTAGCAGCTCGCCTTGCGGAAGATCTAGCGTAGCTGACAATCTCATTTTCCGTCAAAAGAGCGTGAAAAAGACCAAAGCTATCCATAGAAGTGAGAGCCTTTCTCTGCAACTCATTGATTGCAGCCTGGTGTGGCAGGAAGTGCTTTCAGACCATAGTTGAACTCATAGAAGAGTGGAATCTGAATATCAGTGAAGGTGCAGAAAAGCAGGCTGTAGTCTTTTGCAGATGATCCAGGGTAAAATAAGCATGTTTCATTTTTAATCTAGATGGCTGACAGTGCTTTCAAAGTAGCATTACAAACATTGATATGTAAATATTTTCCTCTAAAATGTGTATTCATAGTTGATGGTACAAATCTTTGCATTTCTTTTTGGCAGGGACAGAACGATACTCTTGAAGATGGAGCAGGAAATTATTGATTTTATTAGTGATAACAAGTAAGTTGAGTTCCCCACTTGGTTTATTAAGTCACGTGTGTGTGTTGTAGTGTGAGTTGTGTGAGGGACACATTCATATGGACCACAGGTCTCCTTAGGGCTGTTACTGACATGCTGCAAGAGCAGGCTTCTATTTCCTGCCACGTGATGGGACTGCTTAAAGTAAACTAGATGTAAATGAAAACCTTTTGCTTTTCATTGTGTTGTAATCACACTGGCTCTGCTCATTTAGATCCAGAAATACAATTAAAACTTTTAGTGTAGAGGATAATCAAATATGTTATCTCATGGCTTTTCCTTTGTGCTGTGTTATTCTAATGCGTTGGAAAATTGGTGGAGGGATTCTTGGTAATATGCGGTCTTTATAATAAAATATTCCTGCAGCTTTAAAAATAGAGTCAGAACAGCAGCAGAGGAAAAAATTATGCTGACAAGAAATAAGCATTTTGTCAGTAAAAGAGGAAAAAAGGAAGTGTTTGCCGAACTAGATCTTTCCAGAATTGCCCTGCATCTGACCTTTGGGAGAAGGGCAGAAAGCTGTTGCCAGTGTCTCAGCAAATCTGTAGGATTGGCTGTGCACGGAGCGTGAGTGCATGTGGGGGATTGGGGAACGAGTTCTTCTCAACACACAGAATACTGACTAGGTACTGTGAAGCGTGAGCTTTGTTTGTCCCAATGTTGCACATGGAAATGTCCTTATTAGAAATTCTAACATTAATTCCTTTTTTTTTTTCATTTCAACCTTTCTGTAGCAAACATTTATATGTAAATGTGTAACGAAGAAGTTTTCAGTGAGATTTCTGTCCACTGAATTGTCAAATGTATTGCTGTTTTCATTTATTTATGGCTTAGAGGGAAATACAATTATTAATGCTATTTGTTTCCTTTGTTTCTAGTAATCACTATAAAAAGTTCCCTCAGATGTCGTCGTATCAGAGGATGCTGGTGCACAGAGTGGCAGCTTATTTTGGAATGGATCACAATGTGGATCAGACTGGAAAATCTGTAATTATCAACAAGACCAGCAATACAAGAATGTAAGTAACAACACTGTTGTGATTTTCCTTGTTCCCTTTTTCAAGACAAGAGCTGGTTTGTACCATGACTGCATGGTGTAATTTTTATATCTATTTCTTTTTAATTTGTTTTTGTAGCAGGGGTGAGTGCTTTTAATTGTTTTCTAGGTTGGGAAGGGAGGACAGGGCTCTCATGGCAAGGTTATCTAAGGCCATAAAGATACATAAGGAGAAATCAACCTAATTTGGCTCTTGCAAGAAAGCATGGTATCTTGGAATGTTACTTTTCCTGATTCCTTAGTGTCACCACTTTGCTACAGAAGTGAGCTCATTGCTTTGAAAATCACCTGATACCATACAGCTACATCCTAATAGCCCAAATATATTTGGAAGATTGCCTCTTTCCTTATTCTGGCTCTGCCTGCTTCAAGAGTAATTTTCTGCCCAGCCTGATTATTTAGTATTTGGTTTCCCGCCACCTCCTGCCACCATTCATTCCCTTTTTTTCTCCTCTCATCCTGGTTCCACTTTATTTTCCCTTCAAATCTCACTGTGTTTCTGGGAAATACAAATTCTTTCTGATGGTTCACATGCATTGCAAAATTCCTGGCCGGTTAAACCTGTGCTGGCATGAGTTCTGTGCTCCTCCATGAACCTACAAAGATAACCCAAACTCAGTATGACCTGGGGTAATGTGTCCAGGCCTAAATACCATTACTTTTCCTGCCACATGTTTATTAAACATAGCCTTCCTCTTCCTCTCTACCTATAAACTACATAATGAAGAGGAAGTAATTACAACTGTGTAATGAAGTTTTGGTATCTGGTATTGGAACAGGAAAGCCCTATTTGAAAATTGTGTACTTCCTGTATTCAATTAGTCGAAGAAATATAAACATTTATTTCATTTATATATCCAGTAGCTAGGTGATTCATTTATATCTAGTTGCAGATAGTATTTTTTTTAATGTTATTAGCTGCTGCTGTAGAAGGGTGGAAGGACTTGGGAATGGTGCTGTGCAGGGCTGGGAGTTGGACTCAGTGATCCTCATGAGTCCCTTCCAATGCAGCTTATTCTGTGATTCTGTGACTACCTAATTTTGCAAGATCAATACATATTGGTATTTGCTCTTTCACTGAGCTCTAAAATTCTTCCATGTGAACGTAATAAAATTAAGACCATGGACAATTTATTTTAGATCCTTTTCCTGGGCTTTTCCTAAGGAACTTGGGCATCTTGAAACAGCAGTTGGGCATTAATGTTTTTAAATGTTTGAGTAAAGTGTGCACTAACAGTTTTATTTTCAGAAGTCAAGAGAATTGCAGTAGCTCAATAAAACACTCAGGCTGCAAAGGCTTAGCCTCAGGGTCTGATAATGCCTGCCCCCTGCAAGGGCAATCTTTGGTTATGAATAAGAAAAAGCTGGGTATGCAGCAGTGTGATGTTCAGTCTTGAGCTGAAAATGAGTCCCCTCTTAAACAAAACACAGTCATTCATATTTGAATGCTTTTTAAACATTCCTCTCTCTTTTATAGTCCTTTTCCCTTCACATCTGTGTCACTGTTGCAGTTCACCAGCTGCTACACATCTTTCCTCACAGCATTGCCTTCTCCTGGCTGACTTGATAATAGAATAATACTAACACATTAATATCTGTAAATGCCTTGCTCTGTCATGTGGCTTTCATCTCGGAGATGGGTAGCACTGGGAGCACTGTTGGAAATGTTTACATGGTACTTCTGGAGAGGACACTGAAGCCTTCTTCAACAGTCAGAGCTTTATCTGAGTGCTCTGGTGAAGCTTTGGCTTCATGCATGGTGGGAGTGAGCAAGCAAGGCTGTTTACTAGGTATGAACTGCCATGCTTGCAAGCTCAGCAGGCAGGATGTTGTGGGGATATAACAGATCGACTGGCCCTTTCAGCTGTGGTCATGCAGACTGGAGGTGAGGCCATTAAAAATTGGTGCTGACACCATTCCTGCCTAGATATTCCAGAAATAAATGCTGGGCTTTGCCCCTCTTTTGACAGTAAGTATGGCTGTTTTGTAAGCACCACACAAGCTGCAGATTTCTTCCCTCTTCAGTGATTCAGTGGTAGGTAACTGGATTATATGAAGCTCATATTGCCTTGTGTTGCTTCCACTGTGTTATTTACATTTTTTTGATATAACCATTAAATAAAGCTTTTGTGAAGCGTCTGTTTCTTTTCATAACTGGAGGAGATGGCATGTTTTTTTAAAATGTCCCTGGCTCTGACAGAAAATAGTTTGTTATTATCTAGCATGAATAAGGGCTGATGAGATTTTATTATCCGCAGCAAATATTGTGTAAGTTCCACATCTCAAAGCATCCAATGTGATTTCATATGTTCTGCATTTCACTGCTCTCAGAGGAGACAGTTTTGTGCAGTTTCAAATCAACACCAAATACTGGGAATGTGTTGACTCTATTAATTACTTCTTGGACAGTATCCAGAATACCGGAGAATCTGAAGAGCATCTGAAACGCTGTTCAACGTGATTATGCTGTGCTGTAAGCCTGAGCCTTGATAGCTTGATGGGAATTTATGGAGAGGCCCCACAGACAGATTTTCTGAAGATATGCATTTTGGCAATAAATTATCTCTTTGTGGCATGTGATTTCCAAACTACTTTAGCTACTACTGTGGAGAGAGAAGAATATTCTTTCATACTCAGGAATTCATAAATTCTCCACTGGCTGTGACTTCTTTGTATGTGTGCTTGTTTGAGAAGAGCATATGACTCTGCAGTGTCGCCTTGTAGGCTTGAATAAGCACCTTGTGCTTATTTCTTTGCCTGAGTGAGGGCTCGTGTCACATCTCTGCTCTCACTTGCAGGTGATGAGTTCTTCCCTGGCTCCAGGCAGTGAGCTGCATTTATCCTGTTCAGCAGAGACCTCCCGTGCTCACTGCCTGCAGGTGCTCGGAGGTACAAGTGTCAAAGAGTTAATGGATTTGAGATGAAAGGGCTGGTTGGAAAACTCCAGTATCAACGTTCCCTTACGGGTGCCTGTGTCAATCAGGGGATGAGCATATGAATGGAGCAGAGGCATTTCCATGCTTCCATCAACTGGCTGTCTCAGAGAAATGTGTATCCACTTTTATGTACCTATGCCTGAAAAGTACCTACTTCACAGAGGTTTGGAATATGAGAAAGTGTTTATTGAAGAAGCTGTGGCTGGAAGGAGGGCTGTGACTTCTCTCCTCATCCATGCTGCTTTACACAGAGGGCAAAAGAGATGATAAAAAATTCATCAGTATTTGAATCTCTGGAAGTGCAATCCTGCAGCTTTCATGAACTCTCAGTGAAGTCTCTCTTAAAAATACAGCCAGACAATAATGGCAGGTTTTCACACTGAAGTATTTATAATGAAGAGCTTAATCTAAGAATCTGATGCTTTTTTCTTTAATTTTATTGGAATGTGAATGAATCATGCTGTTTTCAAAGCTTTTCTTTAAGAAATGAAATTTTAAAAGACAGTGAGGATCTCAACTACCTAAGTGTTTGTTGACCTTAATAAAGTTAATTCTCTGTACTCTAGCACTCATTACCGAATAGCGGATTTTAAAAACAAATTTTCTTTTCTTTTGAAGTTTAAAGTAGATAAAAAAGGAGAACAATTTCAAAAACAAATATAAATTTTCATGATCTCATATCTTAGAATGTCCTTCCTAACTAAACCATCCAATTTTTGAAATCTTATTCTCAACACTATAAATGAGAAAAATTGATTAGAAAATGAAGGCAGAAGGAGGATTTTGTTGTTGTTATTTTGGTTTTATAGTCAAAGAACCTAAATACTTCTTAAAATGGGAGGTCTGCCTTGCTCAGTATGAAACTGCTCTTGCATCACCATTCTGATGTATATTTATCTGTCATCTGTGTCTGCCTGTCATCTATCTAAAGATACACATATGTAGGGGGAACTTAAGACAGTGAAATACGATATAAAGAGAAGTTTGGAATTGAGGAAATATGTTAGACAGGGCATCCCATTTTGGAGCCAAAAATGTGTACATGCCACCTTCTGTTCTGCGCATTCCTCATAATTCCTATCAAAAAAGTGGAAGTACTTCAGGGTTTTTTGCAGAACTGTTCAGATGTATCAGTTCAATCAGATTCATTGATTTGGTTATCTGGAACTAAGTGGAGAAATGCAGGGGAAATATGTTTGGTGTGCTGGGTAAATTGAAAGAGTTTTCATTTGGTTGAGATCATCAGCCATGTGTCAAGCATGTCTGTATCACTGCCCACACATGCACTCATGTACTTTTTTTTATATGAATGTGAGTGGCAGGGCTCATCAGAACCGAGAAGGTAGGATGCTTACGATATATAATCCTGTGTTTAGACATTTTCATACATTCTGAGGGTGTAGCATAGCTATTATGAACTCCATACCAATTCTCGCATCTTCAGTTCTGAGTATTTTATTTTTCAAGAGCACTGTGAATTGTGATCCTTGTGATGCATGGATTTTTTCTTACTCTGTTAATATTATCCTGGCTCATTTGGAAGAGGTTTTGGTGCCTTTGAGATGCTTCAAAAACTTGAGGCAATATTAAACTTTTATGTGCTTTACAAGGGTTCCTTAAAATCTAGAAATTAACTGTATCAGCAAAAGGAGACATAATGTTCAAGTTGTACTTTGAATAACCTGCAAGGTTTTGTAGTTTGGCATACAATCTGTGTTGTTATGCCTCCTCTGTGTAAGAGTAGTTTGTATCAAAAGCAAAGAAGAAAAGTTCTCATTGGGTTTCTATTGTGTATCCACTGAGCGATCTTGCTGTAGATAACATCTCTGCTAGTAGAGGTGTGCTGTGACAATTTCACCATCTTCAGAGCCTGAACTTTTGTACAGGATTCTACAGGCATGTCAGTAAAATGGCATTCACAGAACATGGCAATTTCAGTGAAGAGCAGTTTCTAGAATATTTTTACCCGAGGCTGAAGTGCCAAGAAGACTTCCTTGAGATGCCAAGTGTTACAGCCTTTGTATCATGCAGAAAAGAATGCCTTTCCCCTTGACTGAGTAAGGTATTCAGTGTAAATCAGTTTCTTTAAGCTGATGTTTGGTGATGGGAAGGATGGGGCATCTTAGTGATATGGAAGTAGTGACAAAGGTATACCTGAATAAGAATACCTTTTTCATAAAATCTCAATCAAAGCAATTTGATGTTTTGCCAGAGCATTTGAAGAACAGTTTTGTTACCCTCCCTGTTGTAAACCCGAATAGTTATCTTGCAAATGGTTTGCTGCATGGTGCTATTCCATCTGCACTTAAGCACCTTATGCTATTCTTAATTATCACAGATGTACAGAGAGCAATGATCTCATAAGAGGAGAATTGCTTTTATGAGCCACATGATGCATGAAACCATACATGACCACCCTTATTTCTGATTTTATTATTTTCATTGGAGTCTGGCATTACTTTTTTTTTTTCTTGAAGATACTATGGAGTCAGAGGACCTTTTTTTCTTGTTGTAGTTACCTCTTTTCCATCTTTGCTACTGAACAGTTACTCCTTGACTACTAAAAAATAAGCAGAAACTGGAGATATCCAGAGGTCCCCTCTGGTTTACAGTTGCCGTTGCTCAGTTGGTATTACAACACTGTTTGCTACAAATGAGTAGAGAGATGTATGCAACTAAAATGAAGAAACCGTGTGACTAAGAAATAACACTGTAATTGGGTGAGATCTTTTGGTTTAAGATGAACTAATACATTATGTAACTAATAATTTGGTAAGAACATCAATAAAACAATAATGTATAATAAAAACTTTGAGGTTATGTAGCTACATTGTAACATATGTAGCATTTAAGTAACATATTACATTGGTTTTCATAAAAAATAATCTGTTTCATTCTGGGATTAAATAGAAACATGGTTAGAAAAAACTTTATTTTATATTAATGATAGTTGAATTAGGATAGCCTTTTATTTTCAGCAAACAATCTGTCATTTTAGTCATATCTCTCTTTACATGAAAGATACAGATGAGAAATTGTAAATACACTTGAAGTTGAGTTGAATTTGACCCTTAAATAGTGACTTCATTTTTACATCAGTATAAAATGTATACTGGACCCATAGAAATTACTAATTCTGTAAATGAGATGTTAGGGTTAATGAACCGGTTCTAATAGCTCCCATATTAAATTTTCATCTAATGTAATTTATTAAAACTAAATTGTTTATAATGAAGGTGGACATGTGCTTTTTACACCTGTTCTATACTGTGATGAAATACTACTTAAGTGTTAATCAGTGGATATCTATGGTATATCTTCTTCTACATTTTTTTCCTTTTTGATATTTTTAATCACACCACTTCATAGTATAAGTTTTATTAAATAACCTAGAAGGTTACTGTCACCTGCTCTGTTTGGATAGATGGAAGGTTGCCCAGGAAGAGAGTGCTGTGGAATAGCAAGTAGGTAATTTGGTTGAAGGAAGCTCTTTCTTGCATGAGAAATTAATCCTTGTGCTCATTCAAGCTGTAGTAAGAAAGTACTCATTAATCAAGATGCTGTTTGGTCACTTATGCTTTCAAATCACTGGAGAGAGATCTGGGAATCTGAGATGACCCCTGTGCTTTCCTCAGAGGTAACAGTGCATCAGTAGTATGTGAAGTAATGGTTTTATATCTGAGCATTTCAGACATACGATGTTGATATTTGAGCAAGTTAATTTTAGAGGTGGTTCAGATTAGTTATGTAATTGCCTTTCACTCTTCTGCAGCCTGCCTCATTTTTCACACAGGAAATAGTACTCATAGAAATGTAGAAAAGTATTATGAGTTTTGAGAAATCTTTGTCCATTGTTTCACTTGCTGCTTCCAGGGTAGACTTGTGAGGCTGTCTCTGACAGTTTATTAAAAACAGACCATCTTCTTTGGGGCAGTGATTGTTCAGAGTATGACTTCTGATCCATGAGTCCTCCTGCTAGAGATGGCAAAAATGGTCGTGGCATGAGGCAGAAGTCAGAACAAGAATTTGTTAGGGTGTTAATATGTATGTGAGGCATTTCAAGAGGACTGATATTTCTTTGTTAGCTTGCAGTTTTTGGTGAAGAGTCTTCAAATCTTCGGTAATCTTCAAATCCTGAATTTGCTTCCTTTTTCTCTCTCTTCCTTGTTAATTTTGGAACTTCTGAAATAGAAAAATGTAATTTTAAATAGATCACAGCAGTTATGCAACACTGTAATTTTCAGCCACTTACAGAATATGCCACATCCTTAAAATCAGATATTAATGAATTCCATAATAAACTAAGCTACCACTTTTGAGCCTCTGTTAGCTGGAAATAAATTGGTGCTGTGCAAGATGTTGTCTCAATAGACACCATGAATATCAAAAATTAAATCCAATTGGGAAGAGAAGAGCAGAAGCAGGTCCCTCAGTAAAGAAATACACTTAGATTGCTGGAGGACAGCAGAGCATTTTGAAGTTCCTAAAACATTCCCTGCCTGAGAGAGGACATCGTGCTTCTGCCATGTCTGTCAGAAGAACTGGTATTTGTGTGTGCCCTTGGCCTGCAGGCTTCTCCCCTGTGTTCAAAGCCTGCATTCTGACCCAAGAATACAGCATAATTTGGCATGAAAAAGATTCCTGCAGTATCTTGATGGATAGGCAAAGGTGACATAATAAAACCTCACAGTCACTGAAGGAAACATGCTTCCATGAATGCCTCTTTTTTACAGTCCTGCCAGACTTATTGCAACCCCAATTAGAGAGGAAGAATGCCTGTAAAAATAACTTGTGACTTTTCACATCCCTGTTTAATAGCTGCTGAACAGGTTCAGAGGCAGCTGTTCAGCTGCTGTTCTGAAAAAAATAATAGTGAATATATGGTCTCATACTGGGGAAAATATGGCATTTGGTTCTTGCAGATTTTTCCCCTTGCTACAGAGAAGGCAGCACCTTGAAGAAATGTCTCATACAGGATTGATTTTTCTTTTATAGCTTTTAATGTGCTTTTACCATCATAACAGAAGTTCCTAGTGACTCATATGATAAAAGCAGCAATCTGTTAATGAGGCATTTACCTTCAAATGCTTGCAATGCCATCTTACATCAGTGTAATATAACTGCACTGTACTTTAACAATTATCTATATTTAAATTCCCGTTCTGGCTTTTTGAAATCATGTTTTAGCATTCATTAGCCCTGAAATACATGAAATCTGTTTGAAGGGTGTAATTTTGGGCCCTCATTCTTGAAAAACGTTCTGATAGAATTTAATCCACTAATTTAAATGTAGGGCTGGAATTCTGCCTTTTTCACTAAGTTGGGTGTTGAACCTTTTGTCAGTGATGGTATTTAGTTCCAAGTTCTGTAAATTCTCTGATTTTCAGAATTCATTTCTGTGCTTCCATGATCAAAGCAGGCATTTGTACTGCAGATAATAGAGTTTTGCCCCTCAAGGTGTAAAGCAAAAAGATAGCAATGCTTACACAGTTTTGCTAGGGTAGTAATGCAGAACGCTAGGAGAGCCTTCAGCCTTAAACCAAAAAAACACTCAGCAGGCAGATACAGTAGATACTCACAAACTATCACAGCAGGGAAGGCCACCATACTGTGTCACAGCATGCCTTTGAAATAGAGGCCAACGTGATATTGGACTGAGAAATCAGTTTAATTAAAGACAAGTGTAAATAACAAGAAAACACTGTTAAACCATCCAAGCACCTGCATAAGTGTACACCAAATCTTCACAAGTCCTCTGAATCCTGTCAGTAGCAGCAGTTCTCTCTGGCTCCTGCTATTCCATTGCTCTCATAGCAGCCTTATCTAAGATCCTTTTTGTCAAGTTATTAATTTTGTTTGCCAGATTCTGATTCTGAGAGTGCCCTGTGTGGTGTTTTTCCCATTCCTAGCCCCATTACCATGCCTATTTTCTGCTTCTTGTTGCCATTAATTCAGGAGAGGAATGTTTACACGCTCTCCCACATAGTATGCATTAAATGAACACTGCGTTGCAAATGCAAAGCTCGATTTTTTGGGTTCCTGCCCATCCCAGTGATCTCCCCTTTTGAACTTGCATTCCAGTGTGGGGTTCTTTCAGACAGCTTCTTGGCTGTTACCTGTGAGGCTTTTGCAGATGACATACACTAAGTGCTTGCTAGATTTTTTAACTGCATCAGGTACTGTAATGGCAATCTTTCCCACACATGGTGAGGCTGTTGCTTCTTTTGAAAGGCATCTTGCAACAGCCTGTGTGCTTTGGGGCTGTCAGAAACATATGCCTCATAATAAAGATTTATGTGCTGTATAGAAGTTAGCCCTGGCAATACCAGATTGTTTGTGAGCTGTGCTAATGCAATGACTAAGTCTTCAGAATTGTAACATTCAAAGCTCATGCTTGTCTTTTTCCATTTGTCCTTTTGGTGTGCTTCCTGACTCTTAGGCAGTTATTTCAGAGCTAATTAATTTATTTTAAATGAGTGCAGGTTTTTTTTTCCCCCTCAGTATTTCATTTCTTATCTCCTGTGCAAATAGAGGTCTATGAAACTGCATTAGTTGGCCTGGCGGACTCAAGGAAATGCCCTGTTCCTTCCTTAGTCTGTGTATCCTAATAGCTATTACCATTTTACAATATGTTTTTTAAATCTGTAATTTGATTAAAAAGTGAATACCTGGTTAAGGTAGTTAGGGCTTGGGGTTTTTTCATTACCACTTACAAGGGTTGACTCAGAGTCAAAAGCATTAAATGAGCATGTAATGGGGAATTTTCCTCAAAAAGTTCATGTTAAAAATATGCCTGAGGGATGAACTCTGTTTTGTGTCATCCAGAGATAAATTGAGAGGAACTCTACTGTAGTGAATGGAAGCAGCTCACATTAAAATCTCCATAATGATAGAGCGGAAAAAAAACCCTCTAATGCTATCAAAAAACTATTTTTTTTCTTCCTGACACACAGAAATATTTTGCTGCTTACTCCAGCTTTACCATTTCCAAAATGCAAGCTTCAATGTAAGGAATGAGTCCAGAAAAGTGCGCTTCAGGCCTTGCTTAAGTAAGGACTGCAAACAGCTTTTAAGGAGCTATAAAATCAGAAAGGTAAACGGCCAACTTATAATAGAAAGAACAGGCACAAAAGCCATCTAAAAGGTACTAATGGAGGTTTGTTCTGCTGTGGATTTGTTACTCTATAACTGACTTAGTGTTTCACAAAATAACAGCATGGTTAAGGTTGGAAGGATTCTGGAAGTCATCTCGTCCAATTCCTGCCCAAGCAGCACCACCTAGACCCAGTTGCCCAAGACCATGTCCAGGACCAACCCTAGAATGGGAACTCCACCACCTGTCTGGGCAGCCTGTGCCAGTATTTGGTGACCCTCACAATGAAATCATTCCAAGCACAGAAACAGGAAACTTCACCCATAACTTGAAGAGACCATGACAGTATTCCTCCAAGACAGCAATGAGGCTGAAAGAGTTGAAATTATATTGGCTGCCTGGGAAGAAGCACAGCTGCTAGAAATGGGGACACAGTATTGCCCTGAGATTTTACCTGGGTGCTCTCTGCAAGTCTGGACCTGATATTGCACAGAAATATGTTGAAGTGCTTCCGAGCCAGGATAAAAAACACTGGAGAGTAGGGCTAGTGATGCCTGTTACATACCATGTCTGGCCTTTGGTAAAACTGATCACTTGACAAGAAGTGATCTCTTTTTACCGTGGGGAATAAAACAGATTAGTAAACTGTTTTACAGTGATGGGAGCAGACTTTGCAGAAGTTCGCAGGTGCTCAGAGAATTTTTGGAAGCTTTTAGTGGTGAAATGTTTGGGTGCTGCAGGACACCTACTGAAGTTGGCTACCCAGAGTTATCCTGCTGGCACCTACCTGAATATCATGGTGCTACCTTTCGGGGCAGGATGGAGAGGAGAGGGTTTCTTGGCTGCTCAAAGGGCCTGTGCTTTCTGACAGATCTGAGAGCAAGAAGGGGACTGTGCAGCTGCCTGAGGATGCACTGACATACTCTCAGATCCAATCTCTGTGAAACATTCGTAGTGCCTGATCAAAAATTTTACAGGGAAGGAAGAAATGTGCTCTTTGTTTTGTTCAGAACCACGTTGCCAGAAAGGTTTCTGACTGAGCTACCTGACAACTGTTAGGAAATATGAAATGAGTTCATGTGCAATTGTGGTTTTGTGAAGTTGAGTTTTCAGGGCACAGGTGTTTTGCTTCCACCCACACTGTCAAGCAATAAAAATTTGGGAGATCTAAAGGTTATATTAGATAAAACCAAAACAAGAAAAAAACATGCCAGACTTTACATTTGTTTAGCCTGTGTGCTTTCCCCATTCCTTTGTGTTGATTTCTGAGCCTTTAAGGTATAACTGTGTCATTATTTTAGGTTTTCTCAATAGAGCCCCAAAATTACAAAAATTCTATTGACTTAAAAGGTATTTCCTCCCTAAACTTCTTTTTCTGGAATAGTAGGGTTTGAGATTCTCAAGTTATGCACTAATTGCATGGGGGGTAAATGAAATGCTGAATGGGCTAAACGGAATCCTGTCATACAAGTGGACAGGATTGCTGTAGGCAAATATTTGCTTATCTTTTTCCTTGCATGTGACTCTTACCAAATAGATAGGTATACTGTTACCCAGGGTCAACCCCCCAATATAGTACAGGTATTATAAATTTTTTTGTTTGTGAATTTTTTTTAAAGATCCCTAAATAATGAAGAGTACTTAGTGATAATTCCTTCAGAAGTTCTCAGTGTCTCTTCTAGAAGGCTTTGTAATTCCCATTAAAAAAATACACTAAATTTTCTTTAGAATTTGAAGACATAATTTAGATATCCAGTGTGGTAATAGTGAAGTTCCTGATTTTTTAAGGGTTTTTAGTAATAATAATAATGGTAAATTTTGCTTTGACTTCAACAAGAACTTAATTCCTGCCATACTAAAAATAATCTTGATAAATTCATTCCCTTACATGCATGAACACAATCTGATATATTGTGCTGACTGCTAGTGGAAGTATCAGCTAAAAAAGCTCAGAAGAGTAAATGTGACTGTTATTAATTTGGAACTCACATGATATAAACTCACTGTATCTGCTGTATTACTGTAATTATATACTGTGTTAGTATATTGACGCTACACTGCATCTTACACAACATTGTGCATTATTTTCTTCATTTTTAAGCAGTGGATTCACCTGCAAATTCATAAACTAATGTAACATATTTCCCCAGAGAATAACCACAGTGTCTCTGCTTCCTTACAGCAAATGCATTTTGCAGTTACAGGGAACTTTAAAGCAGGGAATGTGGAGTTTACCCTGCCTTCCATCAGTGGAACAGACCCAAACCTTTTCAAAGTCAACCTGTTCTCTACCCAATTGATTCAGAACATTTGGTTTCACTTACTGGTTTTAAAAATTGCTTGCCATCTGTATCCAACTAATTTTTTTCTTTTTTGCAATAGATGTTAAGAAAGAAAACGCTGTAGACAGTATTGAAGAGAAAAACACAAGCACATGTGTGAATATCTTCTTTAAAATTATTAGTCTATGTTTCTTTCTATTAATGATTTTCAGTGTTTGAGGGAGGCCTGCAGGTTGGTGTGCCTAGGCACTTGTTGCTGTGGTATCCTAAATCTCACTTGACAGTCTTCCTTCAGGCTTTGCATCCCTATGAACTGAGCTGGTCGTGCTCTTTGCGACCCCACTGGTGACAGTGGCCCAGAGCTGTAGAGGTGACTGAGAGGGATGGACCTTCTCATGCTGCTGAAGGTACCCTGGCACTCCAAACTGCTCTGCACATTTTCAGAGTCTCTCTGCCCAAGAAAATTTCTTTTCATAGCTGGAGATTGATCATCTACTGGGCTTGTAGATTAATTTTATTAAAACGCACATAGTAAATCATTAATTTTGACTCGTGGCTTGATCTTATATTTTTCGTTTTCTCTTATGAAAAATAGAAACATTTTACAAATAGTAAATGAAGTGAAAAAGGGATTTAAAATTTTAAATAATGCTATGAAATATTAAAATCATGTTATTGTTTAAGTAAGTTAGTAATTGGAGAAGACATTTAAAAAAAAATTTCAAGCTTTTTTCTCTCAGATTTTTATCTCTCTAATTACCTTTTTCCCCTGAATTTTAAAATCAAATTCATTTCTTTCCCTTTGTATATAGTTTAGTAGATGTTTAGCAGATAGTTTACAGCTCTGAATTTTACACTGATGGTACTGCAGAAATTTTGTTTGTGCTTTAGAATGTAAAAAAGAAAAATAACAATTCTCAAATAGTCCTGTCAAAGCAGAATATTTGAGTGAATGAATCTTCATTTCTGGCTGTGCAGGCATAGTGCTCATTAATGGGAACAATGGGAGAGCAACCCACCTAGCAATTCATTAATGGGACTTTGTAGCCTTTCAGTTTATGAGGAAACATAATGAGTGACCCATTAGATTATGGAACCACTATGCAGAGAGCCCTGGTCCTCTGGGCTTCCCCTAAAGAAGGCTAGTGGGGCATCTAGAGAATCCAGTGACTTGGGGCCTACAGCTATGGATGGTGGACAGAGATTTCTCGAATTGTCAAAATCTGGGGAAATTGGCAAGGTGTGTTTTGTCGCTTTGTCACAAAAAATTGTGGCAAATTGTGAGCAGAAGTCCTCAAAATTCTTACAGAAAGAGAAGCAGGATAGCTGCTGTGTGTTGCAGTTTATAACAAATGTTTCCTGTATATCTGACAGTGAATTGTTATGGACTGCAATTATGGTGTCGATATGTGGTGTATTTTGATTTGAAATCCCTAGCACTGTAACAACAAAATGGTTGCTGATTTATGCATCTGGTTTAATTTTCTGTTGTCAAATAAGATGAAGCTGGGAGGTCTTTTTAAAGTTTGTAGAGGACTTTTTTTTTGCAAAAGCGCTGACTTCTGTAAATTCTGCCTTTTGATCTTGTCACCAATACTTCTGTTGATGTCAGTGGAAGCTGCATGTCTTGTTTGTGTAGGTATCTAGACATGAACATCTCCTGCCACCATTGCTGTTGACAGCTCTTTCAGCACTGAGCACAAGGCTTGTGTTCCCTGACAGAAATCTCACAGTGTATTACTGTTTTTAAAACACAGTTGGTGCAGTAATAACCCCTCAGCCAGGTGAGTGCAGCATATGAATGTGAGCTCAGTTCTCGAGGCCATCGGTCACCCTATTGATGTGGTTGGGCTTAAGACACTGCAGGTTTAAATACTGCAGGCTTAAAATGTTTCAGGAACATTATTTATTGACAGCTACAAGGCATTGGCAGTGACCAACTTGGCCACAAAAGTTGCTTCTTAAAATTCTCTTTTTGCACGAGGTGAGGTGACATAAGATACTGCTTTTTGCACAAGATGAGAATACGGGAGCAACATTATAAACCTGAAAATGTTGAGCCAAAACCATGGGGTTTGGCTTTTAAAATAAATAAATAAACAAATGTATGAGTTTAAATCAGCGAACTAATTGATACTCTATGATTGTTCTGGAGTTTTTTCCCCACTTAATGGTGATGAGATAAAATTTTGTTATAGCAAAACATCATCAGTCCCTCCCTTTACCTCTTTTGATTCCTAGGAATGTGGAAACTCTTGGGTGTCTGATTTTAGTTTTGTTTTGTTTTGTGTTTATTAAGATTTCTACCAGTTTTTTCTTGCTTTTCAAGATGGATAGGCTTCACTAAGCAGCAGTGTTGCTGGAGATCCCAGGAAGCAAATTAACATACAGTATGGTAATTTGTTTTCCCTGTCCTTCAGTCACAGAGAGGAGAGTCTAAATATTTCAGTGACTGAGACTTTGGATTCCCATTCCTTGCTATACAACAACAACAAAAGCTATTTATAGCAATAACAGTTAGCAGCGATACAGCAGCCTCAGACAGCATAGGCAGCATCTCACAAATGTTAACTGCTTTTGCACTGAATGCCTCTGTGAAAACAAAGAGCACTAAGAAATAAAGATCAAAGCAAAACCGAAAGAAAGATTTTTTTATTGCTATGTTTTACTTTGCTGGCAGACCAGAGCAAAGGTTTTCTGAACATTTAAAAGATGAAAAAGGTGAAGAATCCCAGAAGCGATTTATCTTGAAGCGAGATAACTCTAGTATTGATAAAGAAGACAATCAGGTTGGTTCTCGGTTCGAGAGTTGCTGAAATTTGTTCTGTTTTTGAAGGTGGGCTGACTGATGTTATTGTTGTTATTTTGTTGTTGCTCTCCTCCTCCCCTGCCCTCCTGCCCCTCCCTGCCTCCTTTGGCACACATGCCACTGTGGGTGGCATCGAGCCCCAGCGTGGCCGCTTCAGCCGTGGCAGTGTGTAGGTTTGCATGGGTGGTTTGCTTGGTGCAGGACTTGCTGCATGCCCACGGGAGGGGGAATGCCGGTGGCTCTGGGCTGCGTGGAAGGCTGTGTCAGTCGCTTTTCTCAGTGTCTTGCCTAATTGTGGCGATTGTCACGCTCCCTGTGGCTTCCTTCTTCTGTTGTACCCATTCAGAGTTGGACTTCAGTATGGACCAGTGATGAACTGCTGTAGCCCAAAAAGGAGAGAGGCAAAAGAAAGTGTAAAAAAAAAAAAAAAAAGCCCCAAATATGTGATGGTGAGGCCAGGTTGATTTTTTTTTTTTTAATCATCCTGAATTAAGTTTTGATGAAAAATAAATGAGGTTCATCTTTTACTCCCTTTCCTCCTCCTGTGCCCTCACCACCTTTTTACTGTCTGTGTAACTTACTTGCTTGTGCATGTACTGTGGCAGACGTTCCCCCTGTGTTGCCTGTGCCATAACACTACCTTAACTTAGGTGAGCTTGATGAGTAGGGGAGTGCCAGGGAAATATGTATGTTTGTGCTGCCTTTAAAAGCGAGTGTTGTGCTGTTTCAATCCAGTGCAAGCTGTGTATGTGGAATAGATTAACAAAAAACAAAACAAAACAAAATCTGAAATGGTTCTGATGTGATTTGCTTTTATGAGAAAATTATCACAGGTAAGAGGACAGCATATGCTTCTTTGTTAGGGTTATATTTGTGCAGGAATCAACCAGCGAATCTCTTGTTGCCACTTCCCTTCATATTTTCGGTAAAGAACTGATTTTATTCTTTCTTTTTTTCACCCTTTTTTCCTTGAATTTGGGTTGTACATGGCAGCCTTGCCAGTTATGCTGCGCCTGAGTTGGCTTTGAAAACAAACCTCGAGCAATTTCAGGGTGTGGAAACCATGGGGATCAATCAGAGGAAAGCAGCATGACCTGTCTCACCCAGTGCTGGAGTGCAGGGGGAGAAGGAGCAGCCCTTGAAACCTACTTATCAATGAAGCATTTCTCAGTGGGGGTCATCTCCTCTCCTCTTTCCCATAGCACAGCCATTTCCCACACTGTTGTTTACCATGAGGCAAAAATGGCCCTTCTTTTCCTAGCAAAACTTCAGTAGAGGGTTCCATGCGGGGGCTTCTCCTTGCACAAATAGACTTCATGGGTTTCTTCTAGGGTTTACAGTTTAGCTCTTGCAGCCTAGTTACCCTCTGTCTTCCTTCATTTCCCAAGTAGCCCACCACTGCCTGCCCTCCTGTTCCTCACAGCTGGTAGGAGAACTGAGAAATGTTAGCAGCTGAGAGCAATGGCACTTAGACCTGGGATGAGAACACCCAGTTTTAGGATGGTGGGTCCACAAAAGCTGTGCAGAAAGCCTCATTTTGGTCTCCTGCTCCATGAACCTATGAGCAGTATCTAACTGGAAATTCTCAAGTGCCCAGTCTTGCAGGGTGCTTTGTGCAGGACCGACAGGTATCATTTTCGTGCTTCATTTGTTTAAGTGAACATTTATTATTCTCAGCTGACAGTTGCTTAATGGCAGTTTTTAACAGCTCAACTTATATAACCCTCCTGGTTTTCTTTCTGCTCAGCAAAACAGAATTCTTCCATTTAGAGATGACAGACGAAGTAAATCAATTGAAGAGAGAGAAGAGGAGTATCAGAGAGTGAGGGAGAGAATATTTGCACAAGATGTGAGTAGTTATTTTAATTGCCTCTTTAGTGCCATACCCTCTCCGGTAGTCAGACAGTCTTGCCCCCCTCCTACAGCAACACTGTAGCTGGACTTGCCCTGTGCAGCTGGAGATGGCAGGGAAAACAGATTGGCACAGAGGGTCCCAGAGGAGCTTTAGAGGTGTGGAGATTGGCTTCTGGAGAGTGAGGTGACGAGAGCTGCAGGGAGAAGAGTAGAGGAGCGATCAGGCCCAGCGTGTTGTCTGGGGTGTGCTTATCCTCTTTGAATGTTCAAATTCACATGGCCTAGATTTACTTCCTTTTTTTCCTTCTCTTTAGCTAGCCAAAGAGCAGTGATTTAAGTGGACACTTCCAATAAATTCAAATAGTAGGGTTATTTAATATTTCTTTCAAGGTGGATGAAATCTTCATTAGTGTCCTTCTGCAGAGACTTCTCATGATTTTTGGTTTTTTTGGGCCAGTGCTGTAACATCAAGACACTGAAACAAAAAAAGGACAGAGGTTAAACATGGAGTTGCATCATTTTTTTGAAATGTCTGATTAAAGACCTGTGCTTCTACCATCAGAAAGAGTTAGTCACACTGTTGATGATTATATTCTGAATGGAATAAAATGAAGCAGGCATTATAATTCTTGCCCTTACCAAAAAAATCAGAACTTGCATGACAATATATATTGCTCAGAAAAACATTTAAATCTGAAAAATCTGCGAGAAATACCTGATGTTCCTAAAAAAAAAAAAAGAATAAAGTCACAATTTGCTACAAAACTGTAATGATGAGGTAATAAAAGAAAAAAAAGTCAGCATTTTAATGATTTGTCTCTTATCTCAATGGAGTTCTGCCATTTAGGAGGAATAAGGGAATAAATTCAATTAAAACTATTTTTGAAAATCATATTGGGAAGTGTCCTTTTAAATTAAAACTGATCATATGTTGCAGGGCTAATAGTATTATTATCTGTTTTAAGAATTGCACATGTCCAAGTTGGATATTTTTGGCAGAATACACCGTGTAGTTTTAAGGTGTGTGTTATCTTGCTTCTAGCTGCATCTAAATGTTTTTAGCCTCACTTCTTTCTTGACTGAGATGATTCCAGTAAATCAGAGGCCCTTCAGTTTATGTTTTGCTTTCAGCATGTGGGTCTAATGTAAATACTATCATAGTCTATACATGGTAGACTTGCCAAGTTGTTCAAGAGCTGCAAAAGCCTCTTTGCAACAAGTTTCTTTTATGAAATATAAGAGGTTCAGGCATATTACAAAAGAGCTTGTGGAAAATCAAAAAATCTTTGGGTTTTGAAGCAGAATTCAGATGAGGCAAAATTTTAAAAATTACCAAATTGAAAGTTATTACTAAAATAGTCCCATTCAAAAGCTACAGCTAGAAATGCCAGGCTGGGAAACAGGTGGCCGGGAAAGTGTGCTCAAAGTGGCTCCATAGTGTATTGCTGCTGTTACCTTTAGATATTTGAGTTCTAAAAAAAGGCAAATGGTGAGCATTTGAATTGCCCACAGCAGGAGGCTTTTGTGGTCCATTGAGTTAGCATCTTCGAGTGGCAGGTCCTAAGTAAAAGTGTGCTTTATGGCAGGCATTTTAAATGGAGTCAGGAGGGAGCATTTTTAAAGATCAGCAATATTAGATATCTCTCCTTCTCTCTCTCATATCCACTCCTTTGCTCTCTCTCTCTCTGCTTTTGCAGGTGTTAGTGAGCATCATAGTGCAGTGAATTTCAGCAAGCTGTATGTTTAATGTTACAGCAACCTATGTTTTAGCTGAGTTTTTTTGGGTGGAGCACCCCTTGCCAGATACAAGGTGTTTTTGGGATGATGCCAGCGGTTGTGGTGGTGGACAATGTATTTTTCCAATTTTAGGAAAGAGAGAAATGGTTTCCTGTTATAGATAGTCATTTACTGTATGTAAGACTTTGAAGTTTTAAGGCCCTCTGCAGTCATTAACTAATCCAGTTCTCCCCAGGTTTGTGTGAGGTAGGTACCTAAGCCTTGTTACTCTGCAAATTAGATATAGAAAGAGAGTCACAGATGGATTAATCATGTGGTATTTTTATTGCCTCTGTACTGTTTACACTGCTGTAGTCAAGCCTTTATCAGTGCCTTGCTTATGAATCTTAGCAAATGGATGCCAGATGCATCACTTCTAATTAGAGTATGCATGAAGAGAGCTTGCATGAGAGGTCTTCAAAGGGCAGCCATGAAGGTCAAGAGTACTACCATAACTTGTTGCATCCAGCAACATCCCCCCTCTCAATATGCTTGAGGTACTCAAAACCCTTTAGATAACAGCCCAAGAGTCAGAAAATTTAAAAAATTCTATGAGAAAAGGTGGTCTGGTTACAGGGGCAAAAAAATTCCATGCATGTGTTGTGTGTGCTGTGAAAAATGTCCGAACCTGGTCCCCACATACCAACATAAAGCTTGCCTGTCCTTCCTTTGATCTTGCAGTATTCTAGTGCACCAGATCTCTTAATTTCCAAGTGGGAAGGTTTTAACAAAATAAGTATGTTCATGATTAATGCCATCATTAGGATAGTCTTTATGATGATTAGTCTGGTATTAGTTTAAATTATAGTTTCTGGCAAGTTTTCCATGTGCTCTGTTGGCTATCACAAATTTTGACCAGGAGAGCTGGAAGTTTTAGTAACTCCTGTCTCAGCAAGTGGCAGGGATTGAGAAGCATGTTAGTTTGATATTTCAGTAAAAGGACTGGTGAAGAAATAAATAGTTAATAAACATAATTATTCTAGCTCACTTAAATAAGAACTGCAAAGTGCACCTCAAAATTTTCAGACTGCTAACAATAAAAAAGGTGCAGTCTGAGCTCTGTTACGCTCAAAACTATTTTCAAAGTTATTTTTTAATTGCTAAACTTACAACCTTCCTTTTAAAACATGTTTTTATTGGAAACTTAGTTTTTAGAAATTTGTGAATTTTACAGCCAGGTACACTGGAGCAGAGGACCTGGGCTGTCTGGATCTTGCAGAGAAGTTAATTTCCTGAAATGCTTTAGTTGTGTTTGGGAAGTTGAAAAGTAATTGTCGAAGAAAAACAAAGAACAACATATAGGAATAAAAAAGTTGATACTTCCCTGTGTGTAGATTTAACAGAGAATCCCAATTGTGTGCATAAGTGATACATGATGTTTTGCTTTTAAGCATGCAGAAAATTGATTCTAAAGACTAGCAATCAAATTACATAGGGGAAATTTCATTCTTCAGGGTTAGTACAATGTATAACCTCATGAGCCAGAGTCACGATAGGACCATGCAGTGTTCATAAATGTATTCTCTGGGAATCATTCTGCATTCACTGAAAATGTAGATGTTTTCTTACTTGCACAAATGCTAGAATTGCCCATGGTACACATGGAACTTATTAAAGGAAATACACCATTCGGTTTATTTTCTGTTTTCAACTGTAGTGGCTGTTTTTGACTAAGGAGTGTATTCTAAAGAACCAGATCCTTCCGGTGCAGTTAGTCATGATTCCTCTAGATAAGAAAATTCACTCTCTGATTAAAGAGAGAAAAAAAAAATATTTGTAGATGTGGCTTCAACCTGTTCTATCTCTCTAGTGTGAAAAGATTAGGAAGAAGAGGGCTGAAAATTAATTAAAAAAACCCAAAGGCACACCTTGTGCTAGCCACCATAAACCTGTAGATAATAAAACTCTTGTACTGGTGTACAGAGACTTTCTTTGTGGCTGCAGATCAAATAATAAGCATTAGTTGGCAGCCTGAGATCTATCACATCTTGTTAACTGACATGAAAATTATTACTTGATGGTATCCACTGCAGGATATTGCTGCATGTTAATAGTTATCTGTGTCGGCTAATGTAATTAAAAACAAGAACAGCAACTCCCAGTATATCTAGTGCACCGGCAGAACTGATGCACATTTTCAAGTTGAGACTTTAAAAGCTTCTTGGAAATTGGAAAAGTGAAATACTCATTTCATAAATAACAATTAGTCATACAGGGCACCCTAATGGAAATCTTGCATGCACAGAAGGACACTAACTTGTAGGTAATCTTATATAATTTTTCGATCTGGTAGATTTGTTGTCAGTATGAAGGGTAAAGAAGAGTCAAGTGTTTTAAGGATTTTTTTGACAACAGCTGTGCTGGGTGTTTAAGTTTTCCTGGTGCTTTAAATTGAGCACTGTTGATGCTATGCACCAGAAAAGTGAGTCCTGACCTTGTCGCAGTTAAATTTCTATCCAGAGCTACTTAGTAACTTGATTTTTAACAGTAAGAATAACATAATGAAAAAGTTCCTGTCTTCTCTGCCTCTCAGCTTCACACCTGTACTGTAGCATAATTTCCGGGGAATTGTGTGGCACTGTGCCAGCATCATCAGCCAAGAAGACAAATGGAGTTATTATGGACTCTGTTTAAAGTCTATAATACACTTGACAGTGGTTCCCATCAAGACAGAGAAGGAAGCAGACCTTCCTGCTTCCTTGATAAAATATAAATCCCAGATGTTTATTCTGCTTTATGTCCCAGTCTCTTCAAAAGCTTAAATAAAATAAAAGCTTAAATAAAATAAAATAAAAATAGACAGGAACATTACAGGCCCCTTTGCTTTTGTAGCTTTGTGGGTACACAGTCCAGTACTCTGGTCTAAGCAAAGGTTTTTCTGCAAGAATAGCTGTAATCCTATGCTTTGGAATGTGACTGCACAGAAGTCAATGCATAGATGTCCATCAGGAAGCTTGAGATGAAGATACAGCCCCACAGTAGAGGTTGGGGTGATTTCAATATGCTTTTCTGGGGCTTTTTGCTTCAGCATAGTTTGACTATGCTGAAGTCTTCACAGCCACATTTGTTAATGAAACCTGGTACCTGATTAAGATACATATAATGAGAGAAGACACAGTGCTGCAGTTGTACAAAGAATCCCAGTAATAACAGGTGAAACAGTTTGTATCTTCTCTCAGCCCTGGGTCCGCTGTAGCTGGTGGGAGTTTGGTTCCTGGCAATGGAGAACTTACTCCTGGTATCCTGAGGCTTCTTGCTGAGGAGAAGCGTACTTGCCCCTGATGCAGCCCAGAGCAAATACAGCAGGAGTGCAGGGTGGGAGCTCACCTGGGAAGCCCACAGAAGTGTCAGATGTTCCCTATTGTGGATTCTGAGTGAGTGAGTTACACTCTAATGAGAAATCACATTGCCATCTGAGGGATAAATTTCTTTCTTTTGTAAATTGATAGGATAGCACTAGCTGTGATGCCAAGGGAAAACTTTGTCCAGGCATCAGCTGGGGCATTAGGAATGAGCAGGGTGTTGCTTCTGGTGTTGGTCAGCACTCTTTTGAGTGGGCCATTAATTCACCCTTTTCAAAACCAAAACATCGAAAATCTGTACCTATATCATACTCTTAAAATTTGACACGGTTAATGATGGAATTTTATTGTTCTTTGGGCTGAGTCCTGTTGTTATGGAAGTAATGGGCGTGATCTCTGGTGCCCTCCTCCCTTTTCGTGCCTTTTGTTTAAATTCATTGCAAGTACTGACTATTCTTTCTTCTGTACCTCATTGAGATACAATCCAGTGACAGCTACCAGGCATTTTGTGTAGTGAACATGAAATAGGAGGGAAATGAAAAAAATCAAAGAGGGAGAATTATTCATGGGAAATTGAGCACAGCTTCATTTCTCTGCATAAAAAATTAAGTAATTCTGAAAGAATTATACACTTGCCCATAGGATTTATTTCTTCTGAGCCCTTCACCTTTTTTGGAATCTAAGTCCTTCAGCAGAGAGCCTTCTTGCTATGATTATTGTTAATATTATTATTAAGAGGGTTATTATTTTATATCTCAATGTTCCCCCTCCAACTGTAAAATGTGAAGTCACAAACTATTTCTAAGTACTGCAGTATCTTCTCTACCTTTGAGGAACTTTGTCAATTCTGCATGCTTTCCTTCTGTTTGTCCTTCCTACCTACAGCCCTGTGCCACCCTGCAGTTTTATTTTGAGATGGTAGGCCAGACCAGTGGAACCTTATATTATACAGGAAAAGCATTTTCCCCCTTCATATTGCCAGTATTTTGCACATACTGCCTTTTTCAGATCTCTTGGCTGAGAAGTTTCAGTTTATTCCCAAACTGAGACACCTCATTGGCAATGTGTTGTAATGCATGGAATTTATTTTATTGGCCTGACCTTATTCTTGACCTTTTTTCCCCTCTTGTCTTCTGCAAATGCAAACGATGCATGAATTGAAATCCCCTTAAGCCTGAGCAGGGGAGGTAATTCTAAAATCAAGGAAGAATTGGAACAGCAGAGCATATCTAGAACGTCTGATACAATGCCTTTTTTATTTTTCAGTCAGTTTGCTCCCAGGAAAGCCTTTTTGTGGAAAACAGGTAAAAAATAGCTTTATTTTTTTGTGTGTGTGTTTAACTTAGCTGTTTCTCTTATTTTTTTTTTGTCTATCTGTAGTTCTATAATCATTTATCCTAATGTGAAGGCTGAGCAAATTTGTAATCCATATTATCTGCAGTGGTTTTGTGCTTTAAGACGGGGTAACAGAGCTTGTCTTACAATATGGTATCTGAGCAGATAAAGTATTACTGCTGCTTTCCTGAGGCTTTTGCATTTCAGTTTAAAAAGCAGATTGTGGGAGAGGGGGAGACACCTAAGCTTTCATTTCAAATGACCATTCTGTCTCTGGAGTACGTTTAGAATTTAACTTATTGATCTTTAAAAAGCACTCTAGCAGTGTCTGGATGACGGTATTTATGAAACACCAGACTTGGGTGTCTGTTGTTTAACCTGCTCTCCTGTGGGACTGAGCAGCAGCGTTGTCATCACTTGTTGCTTGTGAAGGCTCACAAGTTCCACAGAAGTTCCTGCTTTACTGCTGCAGTGTTGTAATGAGGTGATGATATTTGAGCTCACTCTAACTTTGCATTGCTGTATTCTTATGGATGTTATTTTTGTTACATTAAATCCACTCAAAGCAAAAGTGGAGAGTAAACTTTGTTTGAGATCTACAAAACATGAAGTGTTGGCATCATAACAGTAGTAAAGTGCTTAACTGTGTTGAAAATCCTAAAAATTCTTCACCTTTATGGCAGATAAGGATTTTAACCAACAGTCGGAATTTCATTGATGAATGTTTGATCCATGCTGATCCAAGCCTGTCCTGCACAGGTTTAAAAACTGTTTATCACCCTCTTGAAGAAGGGGAGGCTCTCTCTCTCTCAGTATTTTGTTCTCAGTCCATCCTTGCATCTGTCAGATGCATTTATGGGTGAAGCTGTTCCCATAGAAAATGCCTCCACAATAATGGTACAAACCAGCTTTTCCAATGGACACTTCCGTAAGTGGAATGAGGGAAGGCCCTCAGAAGATCATGGCCACTGTCATCAAACCACCTCATACTCTGAAGGCCAAGGGTATTTCCTCAGCTGCTGCTTCTGTGTCGTGACTATGGAGATACGTTTTATCAAAATAAATTAAAATTGTGACAGAGGAAGTGGTAAAGCAAAAAGCAGATGCTCCCATAAACCTGTTCTTCCCTGTCAGGGGAGACTGAGGCGACAGACGTGGCCCAGTTCACATTTCCAAGTCAACATGGAAATCACTCAGAGGCTGCACTGCCAAGGGTAGGGTGGGTACCTTTATGGGATGAACCATGAGCTCCATAGCCAGGCCTCCCCTGGTTTTTGCATTCAGTCCCACACCTGTGTGTAGGAGAATGTGGTCAGTTCTGGTGTTTTCACACAGTTTGCTGTCCTTGAACCTGGAAACTGACTGACCAGCCCAGTGTGAGGATGCACACCCAGGTGGAGACCAGTGCAGGGCCAGGTTGGAAATGGTACTGCCTGCGCTGTTGCTGTCCCAAGGGAGACTTCAGCTGTGCTCTGTAGAACACTGCTTTTTCTTGCTGCATGCAGGCTGTAGCCTTTGGTCAGGTGAAGTACGTAGACTTGTACTTAGCTCCAGGCACATGAGCAATCCTGTTGGTTGGCTCTGTTGAAAGTTAGGTATGCGTTTAAGTACTTTGCCTTTCTTTTTTGTTGGAGGATCTGAGCATTTCTCTGAGCTGCAAAGACTTCCAAGCGACTTAGCAAGTACTTCAAACTACATATGGAGTATTTTGCTGGCTTGCATTTTTTATGTTCTTATTAGGTGATGTTTTTAAGATCTTTCCTTTGGATGTAGATGTATGGTTCCTTAGCTTCTTAGAATTACTGTGCTCTGTAACAAGAAATGCTAAATGGCCTTCGGCCTCCCTGGCTGATGTTTCTTATGTTCAGTTGACTGTGTACAGCTATGGGAAAGGGAGGAGGGGGCAATTTTAGACTTGTTTTTTTAAACTGAATCTAGCACAAATTGAAAGATGTGTCTAGAAATCAAGTACAGCTTTACAGATCAGATAAATTTGAATTACCATGTTTTTTAGCATAATCTTTCTTTTCATTTTCAGTAGGCTGTTGGAAGACAGTAGCATATGCAACGATACGCATAAGAAAAGACAGCTGTTTAGGTTTGTATGAATTTTATTTAATATTTATTTCCCAGTGCATCTCACTTGTGATTCTATTTGTGTCCTTGCCAAGGCACACAATCACACATGGGTATGTCAATTTGCTGATTGGAAAGGTGCATGGACAACAGAGTTCTACCCCACTCTTCCCATGTTCTCTGAATGCAGAGATAACAACAGGACCCTTTTCTTTGATTGTATGGATCACTGCCTCAGGAAGCACATGAGATTTTCAGCTGCCTGGCTGCTCAGTCTGTGATTATTTGGGAAAGAGTGGTGGTAGCTTACTTTTGCTGGACCATGTATGACAGGCACGTTTCACAGACTAGCGCCCAGACGGACCTTTTCTCCTTTTGTTGGTTTGTTAAAAGCTGAAGTAAAAGTACATTGGGGCAAAACTGATTGAAGTTTCCTTATCTGAAGTATTTATGTTTTGAAACTTTTTTTCTATGAACTTTGTCTTCAATTCCTTCTGCACAGGGAACATTCATATGCATCCCATATCCCAAAGAGC
Source organism: Petroica traversi (assembly GCA_025920805.1). Classification (NCBI taxonomy): domain Eukaryota; kingdom Metazoa; phylum Chordata; class Aves; order Passeriformes; family Petroicidae; genus Petroica; species Petroica traversi. Next base: position 2,500,156 of record JAHLSL010000117.1, on the reverse strand, counting down.
ATCCCAAGCCAACAGAGGAAATCAGTTGTTTTTATGGAGAGCAGTTCTATCAGCTGATGCACCGGATCAGTGGGAGACTGAATCTGGTGATGACAGTGCTCGTCTGAGAGCATTAGAAAGCTTGTTTTCCCCCACCACAAACTCTCACACATTCAGTTCTGATCAACCAGGCTGCTTTGAAAGTCAGTCTGCTGCCACAAGTGTTAAGCAGAGGAGGCAGAAGGAATGGATGCTTTCAGAAGCGTGCCCTTCATCTATTAAGGCACATGGTCAGCAAGGCAGATACTCACTAGAAGTCTGTGTGCATTGGGGTTTGCATATGTCACTTCAAACCTATATCATTTGCATTACATAATTTTTCATTATGAGGAGAAAAGGATATGTGAGGAGAAAATTTGATGTGTGGTTGCTGAGTCTGCATGTCATCACAGCAGCCACAGAGGAGATGGAGAGATTGCACCAGATAAGGAACAGTGCTGGAGCACCTGCTTCTGCACCCCATGACCACAGGCAGCAGGCAAAAAACTTTCTTCCTTGCTTTGGATTAGCCTTGATGATCTGAGAGTCTTGGCTTGGGCATGCAGGATTCAGGAGGTGTCTACACACACACACTTAATAGCTAATGTCTGTTTGAGTTTGGGAAATTAAAATAAGTTTTTTGTAACCCAAAGCCAAAGAAAATGGGGCTACAATAGCATTCTGTTTCTCTCCCTCTTTTTCACTAATATAAGATAATTGTTAATTTCTAAGCACAAGAGTACAATAGGGTCTGTAGATAATATGCTTTGGTGTTTTTTCTTTCCTATTAAATCTTAAAGGATTATTTATTTTTAAAATCTTTTTTTTCTTTTTTTGTGTTGTTGCTTCTGTGATATTTCTCTTCATGTGTTCCCCTTGTGAGGGTCTAGCAAAGGTCAACAGGTTTATACTGCTGATCACATCTGAGAGAGGCTCTGTTACAGGCAAGGAATGAAACAGCCTCATCCCATCTTTGACATGCTGCCTGCTTCATGTCCCAAGTGACACAGTTCGGCAGGTTCTCCAAATAAAAAGCAGGAACCAAGTCCGCAAGGAAAAGGGGGACCAAAAAAAAATTAAGTAGACGCAGTCCCTTCCTTTTGATTTGTAGAAAGAGCTTTGCACCTGCAAGCTATTATATTGTAATATAGGACAGAGGAGTGGAAAATGTATTTTAAAATCCTTCCAAATAAAGTGCTATGAGCATCACTTGAGATAACAGTCATAGTGCATTAAGCTGTGGTAGGCATTTTGGTTTTGTCATTTTAGCAGTACAGTGTAAGTAGTTTACCATAAATAAGCCAAATTCTGCTCTAAATCCTGATCACAGTTATATATTACTGTGTTATTTCTCACAGTACACTGGGTGCTCTGCAACTGTTCAAGGACAGGCAGCCTCTACCCAGAGAATTTCATGATTATTCTATGCTGAGGGGAAACAAAATAAACTGACTTGTGGGTCTCTAAGTGAAGTGTTAGCAGTGAAGAGATTGGGGTCACACTGAGAGGACTCATGTTTAGGGAAGGGTTTGGATGACCTCCCAAAGCTGATAATGACTTGGCGCAAGGTGCAACAGAAATAAGGATATGAAGACAAAGGTAGAGTGCAGGTGAAGTTGGTGAGAAAAACACGGGGGATGAGCAGCAAAGTGAGAAGTCGTGAGGGGCTTGCTGAGAGAAAACTCAACAGGCAATAGAAATGCTAAATCAGTGCTGCATATTACTGCTCTGTCAGCCCCATCTGGTGAAGTGCTCTGAGGAGATATCCAAAAGGGAAGGGTTGTAAGTTCTGAGCATGTAAAAAAATATAACAGTGCTTATATGCTGAAGGCAGGTAAGTATGGGAGTCAATTCCCATTTCAGACATGCTTTTCTAAAGGCAGAGTATTTCCTTTGTCTTTATTAGGGCTGCTGCAGAGTGTCCAAAGATAGACTCTGCCTTTACTTGATTTTATTTGTGTATAAATCTTTGTTTCGTGGTGTCTGTAGGGGTAACAGAGACAGCATTGGGAAGACTTCTGGCAGTCGGCAGAGCAGTACAGAGAACGAATTGAAGTGGACAGACCACCAGAGGCCATGGAGCAGCACAGACTCGGACAGCTCAAATCGAAATTTGAAGCCAGCCATAACAAAGACAGCCAGTTTTGGTGGGATAACCGTCCTGACAAGAGGAGATAGCTCATCAAGTAACAGAAGTACTGGCAAACTGTCTAAAACAGGTAGCTAGTACTGTTATGGGTTCACAGTGCTTCTTGTTGTGTGGTGATAAATGGCTGTGCTGGTGCTTGTCTGAGTATGGTTTGGGTTGGAAGAGACCTTCATAGGTAGTCTGACCCTCATGGTTGGACTAGATGGCAAAATAGATAAACAGTTGTGTTTCCTGTACACAGGAGATGTGTATGTCCCTCTGTGGGTACTAGTGCCTGGGTACCTGCTCCTGAGCTTTTAGGAATCAAATAAAAAACCACAGTACCTGAGGTTTGCAAATCATAGGAGAGGTAGGTATGAGTATACTTTCCCTGGAGTATAGTAAGTGCACCCTATTTGAGTGCCATCTGCACTTGTAGCCAGAAAAGGTGGTACCCCTTTCAGAGAAAGCACAGATTTAACCTTTTTTATTAATATTTTTGCATTGTGAATAATTAAATGTCAGATGTCCGAGAAGAAATCCAAGAAAATTCTGTTGTCATTGCTAAAGTGCACCCCATCTGTATTTTGGAGTACAGCCTTTGCCTTGGTGCTGGCAGTTGAGGCTGTGGTGGAAGGAGGCAGACATGGTGGATTCACAGAGGTCCCACAATCTCTCAATTTTCTTGTTTAGTTCCCATTAAATGAAAGCATCCTTTAAGGAGACTACAAATCTGGTGGGAATTCTACATTTATTTGCATTAACTTTGAGTACATTAACATATGAGTGAGTCACAGGGTCTGAGTAACTGAGAATCTAAGTGATTTTAAGCAATGCCATTAAGCTATTATATTATACTTTAGGTTAAAAGTGCATAATAATTAATGAGGCCATCAGATGATTCCATCAGATTGGTTCATTTGATACCTATAGTACAGGACAAAGGGTAATCAATTCGTAGCACTTAGTGCTCTTTCAGCTTGAGAGTGTTTTATGGATGGTATTTAATTTACACACAGTTTATCAAACCTGAGTTGGTCAGATTTCACTCCTATCCCCCAAATTTTACAGTGGCTTTTGTGTGATTCAGGATGCTAGGGAATGGAGTTTTCAGAATAAATAAATAAATAAATAAAACATTTGACACAATAATTAGATTTTGGTTTTCTGGATGTTGAACATAGTTTAAAATTTTAGACAATCATAAAGCCACTTGAGTTGAAAAGACCTTTAATGTCATCAAGTCCAATCATTAACATAACTTGGTCGAGTGCACCCCTAAACCAGGATCCCAAGGGTCACATTGACATGTGCTTTAAATACATCCAGGGTATTTAAAGCACACTTCCCTGGATAGTCTGTTACAATGCTTGACAATTTTTTCAGTGAAGAGATTTTTTCCTAAACATCTCATGGTGAAACTTGAGGCCATTACTTCTCATCCTGTCACTTGTTTCCTGGAAGAAGAGAATGACCCCTACTTTGCTGCAGCCTCCTTTCAGGTAGTTGTAGAGACCAAAAAGAACTCTGAGCCTGAGACTAAATAACCCCAGTTGTCTCAGCCACTCCTCCTCAGACCTGTGCTCTAGACCCTTCACCAGCATCATTGCCCTTCTCTGGACACATTCCAGCATCCCAATGTTTTTATTGTAGTGAGGGATCCAGAACTAGACACAGGATTCAAGGTGCTGCCTTGTCAGTGCAAAGTACAGGGGGACGATCCCTGCCCTGGTCCTGCTGGCTACACTATTGCTGATAGAGGCCAGGATGCCGTTGGCCTTCTTGGCCATCATGCTGGCTCATATCCCGCTGGCTGTTGACCAGCATCTTCAAGTCCTTTTCCACTGACCATTCTTTCCCAAGGGCAGGATCTGGTGCTTTGTCTCATTGGGTGTCATAAAATTAGCCTCGAACCATTGCTCCAGCCTGTCCAGATCCCTCTGTAAAGCCTTTTTACCCTCCAGCAGATCAACACTCTCTCCCAGCTTGGTATCATCTGAAAACTTCCTGATGATGCATTTGATCTCCTTGTCCAGATCATGGATAAAGACATTAAACAGAACTGGCCCTAGGGAGCACCACTTGTGATAAGCTTCCAACTGTGTCTAACTCCATTCACCCCCACTCTGGACCTGGCCATCAGGGAGGGTGAACTGTACACCCATCTGGGTGATGAGCAGCTAGATTTTCCAGGAGAGTGCTGCGAAAAACTGCGTTGAAAAAAAGCTCTTCTGAAGTCCAGGTAGACAACATCCATAGCATTTCCCTCATCCACTAAGTGGGTCACCTTGTCATAGGAGATTGGGTTGGTTAAGTAGGACCTGCCTTTCATAAACTCATGTTGACTAGGCCCTATTGCCTGTTTTTTGTCCTGTACATGCCACTTAATGGCACTGAAGATGATCTGCTCAGTAAGTTTTCTCACACCAAAGTCAGACTGATGGGCCTTTAGTTCCCTAGATCCTCCTTCCAGCATTTCTTGTAAGTGGGTGACACATTTGTTAACTTCCACTCAAACCCCCACAGACATCCTACTGGGTCTGTGGACAGATGATGAAAAATGGCTCAGTGAACACTTCTACCCTCTCTCTCTGAACCCTTGGGTGGATTCCATCTGACCTCATAGACTTGTGTGTCTTAGTGGTGTAGCACATCACTGACTTTGCCTTTGGATTATGGGGGCTTCAGTCTGCTCTCTATCTCTGTCTTTCGGCTCTGGAGACTGGGAACCCAGAGAATGGGTCTGGATATTACAGGCTGAGGCAGAGACGGCATCAAGTATCTCAGCCGTTTTCTCAACCTCTGTCGCTGTGTTTCTCCCTCCAACTGGTAAAGTATGGAGATCCTATTTAGCCTTCCTGTTGTTGCTAATCTGTTTATAAAAACATTTTTGTTGTCTTTTACAGCAGTAGCCAGATTAAGTTCTAGCTGAGCTTTGGCCTTTCTAATTTCCTCCCTGCATAACCTTTTTTTTTTCCTGAGCCAAGCTGGCTGTGTTCCATGCTGGCTTGTCTTTTCAGCCTGACCCTGTGCCTTTAAGGTTTCCTCCTTGCAGAATGTACAGCCTTCCTGGACCCCATTGTCCTTCAGGACTGCTTCCCAAGGACTCTGTCAGCCAGTTGCCTAAACAGACCAAAATCTCCCTCTTGAAGTCCAAGGTAGCCAATCTGCAGACCCCTCTTCCCACTTCTCTGAGAGTTGAAAACTGTCTTTTCGTGAGCACTGTGCCAAATAAAGCCTCCAACCATCACATCACCCACAAGTCCTTCTCTGTGCACAAAAACAGGCCCAGGGAGCCACCTTCCCTAGCTGGGTCCCTCACCACCTGAGCCAGAAAGTTATCTTCCATACACTCCAGGAACCTCTTAGACTGTTCTCTCACTGCACTATCATATTTCCAGCAGTTATCTGGTAAGTTGATGTCATGTACAAGAACAAGGGCCAGTGATTGGGAGACTTCTCCCATATGTTTATAGAATATTTCATCTGCTTTTCCATTTTGCTTGGGTGGTTTATAACAAACTCCCACCATGATATCAGCCTTTTTGGCCTTTCTTCTGATTTCTTCCCATAAGCACACAACCCTTACATGACCACTGACAAGCTCTAAACTATAAAAACACTCTCTAACATACAAGGCATATCCCACCACCTCTCCTTCTCTGTATATCCCTTCAGATGCATTTCCAGCCATCCACTGCAGCACTCCACTTGTGTGAGTAATCCCACCATGTCTCCACCATGCTGTATGCAGTTACTTCCAGTTCCTCCTGTTTTGTTCCTGATTCTGTGTGCAATGGTGTAGGTGCCCTTAAGTTGGGCTCTTGATCATGTCCCCTTTTTATAGGAAGGAGCTGTAATTCCTGTCAATCATTCTCAAACACTTTGGCCATTTCTAACACATCAGTAACCTTTCTGTCTTCCCTGCCACATGGATCTTCATCCCCTGCCTCCAGTGGGATGTCAGACCAAAGAATCTCACTAGCACACCATTCCTTAAACACTGGCACGCTGCATTGCATCCCTTTTGCTTTTCAAATCTAGTTTAAAAGCCTGATAATTCCTCTGCAAAGATACTTCTCCCCCTTTGAGACATGTGTACCATGTCTGTCACTAGCAGACTTCGTGTTCTATAAACCAGCCTGTGGTCAAAACCCCAAAAATTCTATCAATGACACCAGCTCAGAGTCTGTTCTTAATCTGCTGGCTCTTCCGTCATCAGTCCCTGCAACTGGAAGGACAGAGGAGAACATTACTTTTTCTCCTGATCCCTTAACCAATCATCCTGAGGCTTTGAAATCTCTTGATTGCCCATGGACTTCTTGTTTCATTGCTGCCTACAAGAAAAATCAGTAATGGATAGTGATCTGAGAGCTCTATCAGGGTAAAAAAATTTTCTCCTCACATCTTTAACTCAGGCCCTGAGGAGGCAGTGATGACCCCAAGAAGTGAGTCCAATCAGCGTATTGGGCCTTCTCTTCCCTTCAGGAGGGACCTGACCATGACCCATCCTTTTTTCTCTATGGGAGCAGTTCTGATACAGGGCGAGGTCTGAACTAACTTCCAATCAAGTGAGCCACCATCCTTGCTGTTGTTTGGTTCCACTTGCAGAGCCTCGCATCTGTTATCCCAGGGCACCTGAGACAGTGAGACAGGAGACCTGCCTGCTGAGCTGGGCAGGAACTTGTCACCATTGCCTGCTGTCCCTTCATCACATTGTTCAGCCAGACAGAGAGATGACAGAATTCTCACTGTCATGTGTTCTGTCTGCCGGTGGGATCTGCCCCGGGGAAGCCAGGGTGCAATTTCAGCGTGTATGTAGTTTTGAAACTACACTCTTGTGTATTTTTTATTTGAATACAGACTGAATAGGCTGTACAGTAGGGCTTAAAGTATGGAATAGACCATGGTTGCACTTACAGATTTCTTTGCCTCCCATGAATATTTTTATAGCATCTGAACTTAAATTGATGTGCAAGAATTAGGGAGGAGGCACAGGCTACTGCTATATATATTTTTTTTTTCATCCTGCCTTCAGTAGAATGCAGGTAAATGTATTTATCTGCAGCATTGTGTTGCAGAGTGCAGAGCATTTAAAATGGTGTCAGGGAAATCCAGTTTGGAGGAGACATCTGATTGCAAGGGCAATATTTTTAAAAAGCCATTTTAGTGTTAAAATGAAGCATGGTAAAAAGGATGCACTTAGGAAATGTATTAAAGAAGAGACTTGTGAAGCATGCCAATACTTGTAAATGCTTCTGCACCCTGTAGGCACCAAACCCCAAATTGCTTTCAAATGAAAGCTCTTATAAATACATTTTTAAAACATGGGTTATATTAAAATTCCATGTTCTTTTTTAAGTGCTTTGACTTTTTGTGAGGAATGGTTTAAACTGGAAAGCTAACCAAGGCACAGAAAAATAAAGGAGAAACAAGATAAAATGGAGACGTGGAGAAGAAGAGCAAGACTGGATGTCAAAACAAATGTACACTGTCAAAGCGAGGACACAAAGTCAAAGTCAGTCAGCCTGGGAAAAGTCATAACAACTAATATCCTAATGACTATTTCTGTCCTCTCTAAAATGCTGTTGAATGGTGTTGAAGTAGTAGTAATAACAGTTCAAAGAACAATGGGGAAATATGTCTTCATGAAGTGTTTTTCCTTCACCAAATAAATGCTAAGTGCATTCATACAGTAGTCAAAGCCTGTGTGCTATTTGCATTTCCTGAGGTGCCTTAGGTACTAAGTGATACTTGATTGTGCATGTTTTGCATACTACCTTCATTAATTTCTACTCTTAGCATGGGCAGCCTTGGGGTTCTGAAGCTCAGAAGACATTTAAACATTGATCATGTTTTTATTTTGGGTGATTTTGATTTTTTTTTTTCTTGTCTTCACTACAGTGGTTGAAGTGGAATAGCAGAAATGTTGCTACCCACATTAGGCAGGCTGCCCTGGTATCAATTCTGTGCCAGTTCTCCCACAGAAAGACTTTTCTCTGAAGAACTTTATGGTTCACCTTAATATATCTAAAATGTTTTTGTCTTGCATATAATTTGTATGAAATCAGTGTGAAACGATTCGTTGATCAAAATGTTCTTCACTGACTAAATGATGGAAAATATTTTTATGGTCTCTTTAAATGTGAAAATTATTCTCTACAAATATGGCAGTCATCCAAAAGTGTTGTTAAACACTCTTCTTGAGCACAGGAGTATTAAAATTTTCAGGATTTTCTCAGAAGGGTCCCAGTTGCCTTTGACATGGTGGTATACAGTGATGCAATATTAACATTGTAGCCTTTCTGGATCACTTTTCATATTGTCACCAAAATTAAATGTTCTGCTCCTAACCTGTGATAAATCAGTAATTAATGGTACATAGCAAACAAGCAGGAACTGAAGCACAGAAAGATATTAACTTCCCCTTAGGCAAGAGATCACAGAACATGCTGTTCTCTGCAGTAGAGTCCAGTCGTGTCAATTAGTCTTAGACTTTAATTGCATTCAGCTGCGCAGGAATTTGAGCTGCAAAGGAATTATGTTACTTAATTTTTGCAAACCCATTACGTGGTTATCTTATTGGTTCTTTTCATGGTTATTTTCATGCACCTGTTGATCGTTTAGAAAACCCTTTTCTACTGAAAAGCACAGATTGTACACTGCAATTAAAATTTCCTTCTCTGTTATTCTGTAGCTTAGTAGGTACAAAAAGATTTTCAAAGCTATAATTCAGTATCAAGTAGGGAGTTAATAATTTAACAATTTTGAATCAGATTTCATTCCTGCTACTTAGGGCAACATACAAAATGTTGGTTTGTTTGGCTTTCTAGTAATACAGTAAACATTCCAGGGTTGACTAAGAGTGGTAAGTGAAATAGATGTCCCTGTAGGAGCATAATGATGTACCTACTTAGCCTATAACACCCAAAAAGAGAAAATCTAGTACATCAACATGTTATTGTCACTGGCACATTGCAACTGGTTTTAACATCATGAAGGAAGACAATACGTGTTTCAAAGAAAAGTTCTGTGTGTATCTATATGCCTAGTTAAATAACTGTTGGGAGGCTTAAAAGTTGTAACTATTGCACCTTTAGCTTCTCATAATGCATTTTTCCATTCAGTGGAATGCACATCTGTCAGAGTGTATTTCTTTCCCCCTTAGTTGCAAAAAGCTGGCTGCATCGGGGTATCTGTGTTGATACGGATCTGTAGGGATCATTAGCTTACTTGGCACAGCTCCAAGTAATTGAAGACACACTCTAATCTCTCCTGTTAAGTGCTACTCGTGTTGGGAAAGGCATTTCAATGCATTACTGCAGGCATTTTAATACATTAACCTTCCTTTGCTGTTTTGTTTGTTTGTTTTGTTGCTTAGGTTTGGCTTTTTTTTTTTAATAAAGCATCCTGTATGTTGTATTTTTTCTCTGAGTTTTGGAACTGGATTTCTCCTTCTTTCTAATTTTCTTGAATCAGGCATTAGCCTGGTGAATCTTTTAAGTCCAGCAAAAACTGTCAGAATATTGATGTATGGCCAGCAGGTCACGAGCCAACTGCTTCCAGTCATAATCTTCCCACCAAGTGACTGTGCTGAAACATCAGTTTTATTTTTAGAAGTGCAGCTTAGAGAGAAAGAATCATGTTCTCATGAGCACACACCATTTTAATTTAAAAATTGCTAAATATGTGTTATATAGAGAAAGGCAAGTATCTTTCAGAAGTAGCAAATAAGTATTTCTAATCTGAGAACCTGTATCAAAGACACAAATACTTCCAGTGCTCTATTGTTCCTGAAAAATTGATGGTCCAGAGTAAGCAGTGGTAGTGGATAGATCTTGAGAGTGTAGTTGATAAGAAAGGAGAAATTTGCTTGGACTTGAAAGGTGAGATGAGCAGAGATGTTCAAAGTCATCAGATACTGAGTGCTGATCCAAGGAAAATAGAGCAGGACATGTTGCATTAGGGCTTAGAATATTGGAAAACTAATGGTACCCTCACACTCTCCCTCTGCAAACCCTCTAAGCTATTAAGCATTTGTGGTAGTTTTTCTATCTCTTTCTTTACAACTCTTTGAACTTCTGTATCGCTCAGAATACTTACAAAATATATTAATGGAAAGTGATGAGAATGTGAAGGTTATTATTATCTCAACTCTGAAGCAGCAAGAAAATTATAGAATCATCTAGAAGAAGCATCCATCATTACATACTGAAAAAAAAGAGGTTAGATTGTGTAATGGGGGCAAAAATCTCATTTAGTGTAGATTCCTTTCAGAAGTCTTTAGCAAGACATCTCTTAATATGAATTTGAATAAAGTCAGATAGTTTTGTTTTTTTTCCCTTTTCTACAATACTGAATTAATGATACTGTGATTTCTTATTCCAAATTTAGACAGCGTGAAAACAGCTAATCAGAGCTACAAAGACAAGATTAATTTGTGTTAATTTCCAAATATTAGTGTTAGAATTCACTTGGCTTAATAGGTCTAGATTTAAAATAAATTACAATAATGTAATTAAATAAAATAGATCATTCTTATACCATATAAAAGGGGGCAAAATTGGTAAAGCAGTAATTTCTGAAATTTTCTTTTTCTTTTTTAAATTCAGAAGATTCTTGATATGGTTTTGTGACTTGTGTTATTTCAAAATCACGAACTTGATCTGCTGACATGGGAGAGTAGATCTCAGACCTTTTAAGGCAGACCTTTCAAAGCTGTCAGCTTGACCGGTGTGAGGTGATAGCCTCAAAGTATTTTCCACTGCTTCCATGTGATGAGTGCACCTGAATTCATTGCAGTCCTCTGGCTTTTATCATTCAGAAGCTGGTGTAGATCAATACATGATTCAGCTATAAAAACAGCAGAAAGTGGTGAAAGAAAAAAAAAAAAGCAATTGAATGTCAGAGATGCAATCTTCTTTTGTGCCAATAGCATTTCATTGGAGTAGCACAAAAAGTGGAGAGAGTCCGAACTCGGGCTTGATACTACTCAAACACGCTTAGAAATAATGGGAAGGGTAAGAAATCTCATCACCACTACCATCTCCAGGTAGCTTTCTGACCCATTCAATTCAAAAGGTGAAGGAAAAGAGGAGAAAGTGAAGCTAGAACTCAAAGAATTGCATGTAGAAAAGGCCGTGGAAATACAGCAAAGGACATATTAACTGATGCAGAAGGAAAATTGAACTCCAGCAGTTGCTTTTACAATTGCTAGGGAAATGCCAAATACTACTTGCATTTTGATGAGGGTGATCTGCAGGAATAACTGCAATTTGCAGAAACACAGAAATCTGAAATTATCCAGTAAATAAAACTATTTCTAAATTTCTAACCTCAGTCTGCAAGGAGAGGAAAAATACAGCAACTAATACAACTTTGAAGTGTATTTAATGAAATTTAAAAATTCTTTAGAAATCTCTATTACTGTCTTGATTAGATGTTGCAGAAGCAGATGTAGAGTTCTGCTGATGGAAGATAGTGCCCATCTCAGAGAGAGGACTGTGTCCATAGTGGTTACTGTATGAATACAAAGTTTGAGGAAGATGCATAAAAAATGTGTTACACAGCAATCTTCAGTAATCTGTGGAAAGATCCTCTGTTAAGTAACAGGATGCTGGTGTGATTTCTTCAGGAGAAACCCCTTCCGCTCTAATTTCTCTAAACATGAGAAAACAAATGGACTTCAAATGCATTTGTCTGAAAATGAATTTGAGGCTCTAAGCAATCTACTGTAGGGTTCACCTACAGTATCCCATACCTGAAAAGATATAATTTGCCTCAAAGAGGTTTTGCTAAATTGAAGTCTGAATTCTGTCCTTTCCTTTAGTCTATACCTGCAATTGAACACTGTGGAGGTTAGATGTATAGACAGTGCACTCAAGTAAACTGAAATAAGTTGAAATTTAAACATACTTCACTCTGGAGAGGAAGCATCCTTGCCATCCTACTTTAAGGAAGCTGATCACCTGAGCCTTATGCTCTCAGAGATTCTTGTCTTTTTTAAGTGAAGCAAATCAAAATCTAATCAAGTAGTATCTCGGAAGTTTGGAAATTATATTTGGGATTTAAAATAATGTGTCTTCCCATACTTTCACGGATATATATGGTTTAGCACAGTTGATATATCTTGATTGATCAATTTTAATAGGTTTGATGCTGGAAAACCAAAGTGACAAAGGTCTTAGGTAGCTTTAAGTTAATATGAATATTGCACAACTACCTTGTGACTGGACTGGTAACTCAGTTGCTGTTGATTTTTTACTTACAGAGAATGTTTAGTGATTTTTTTTGTGTTACATTTTTGTTTTGTGGTGGTGTTTTTTTTCTTTTTCATTTATAAATGCTATATTTAGTTTTTATACGATATGAACAGATACCTTGGCATTATAAATGCATGCTGAGGATTTTGTGTTGCTCTTTGGTAAATCTGTTTACTGGCTGGGGGGAAGGCGATGCTGCATGAGAAAAGTGGCCTTTTCGATTGTGAAAATTACCACTGGGTACTGGGTTCAGTAGGGAGTGAAAATCCTGCTCCTTGCTGGGCATGGAGTGGTGCATGCCTTTTTCAGTCTTTGAAGGCTGTCCTTGTGTGTGCCCTATCTGATGGGGACTGGTGTCACTTGTGACCCCCCTTCCTGCTGTGGTTGTGTCTCCCTGTTAGGCTCAGAGTCTTCCAGCAGTGCTGGCTCCTCAGGATCCCTGTCACGAATACATCAGCCTCTCCAAAGTGCATCTCTCATCCCTGGGGTACCAGCCAATTCTTCAGGCAGCGTGTCCTACTCTGAGAATGGGATGAGTGGCCAGGTGGCCCCCAGCAACACCAGCTATATCATTCTTCCACTTGAAGCTGCAGGGATACCGCCTGGCAGTATCCTTCTCAACCCACACACAGGTCAGTACAGTTCTCTTCTGCCTGATTCTGCTCTTTCTCATGTTTCTCATGTCAGCTGGGGAACCATCAAATTTCTTCTTTCTAGACATAGTTTTCTGGAGGCACTTTATGAGCAAATATACATTGAAATAACATTTGGCCAATTGTTGTTTTCAAATGTGCAGGCAAAGCTAGGATTCTGTTTTCTGAGGCTACTGTGGAATAGCTGGTGGGAAGTGATACAAAACACACTTGCTCCATCCCAGACAGGATATTCATCATTCAACAGTCCTAGCCTGGCTCTCAGTGAATCCTCTGAGATCCCATCAACATCAATAAGGGCAGATGCTGTTCTATAACAAGCATGCTGAGATACAGTGTTACCAAAATATAACATCACTTTCTTGGGGATTGTGGTTAACAGCAGAATTTCAAAAGGTTTAAGGCTGCATTTGAATTTGGGCTTCAGAATCAATTTTATGTGAGCTATATGATTAGCAATTGTATTTAAGCTGTGAGGTTTGTGATAAGAGAAGGAGGTAACTCATTCCTGATCATGTCCATCACTGCAGCTCACAAGCGAGGCACTTGCAGGCACCTAAGTGCTGTGGAAGCTTCCGAAACTCAAGTTGAGTGCTTGCTGAAAGCTTAAGGCAATTTGTTATCTCCTTGATCTGGATGAAGCCTGGATCTTGTTATGCTGTTATTCCCCATCATATTGTACTGTAAGTGTTAAAAAGGTTCAGGGAGTTTGAGACTGTGATGCTTCTTTGGTAATTTGGACTATTCCAGTGACCATGACTAGCTGTGCTGTGAACCTTAACTGATTTATGCTGGATTTAAAACTTGAAAGCCTATAGTAAAATCTTCTATTATACTGAGAGCTGAGGGTTAAACTCCAAAATATTTTTTTCAAAGTCCTTAGTAGAACATTCAGGAGCTTTTTCTTTTTGGATTTTTGTTTATAACTTGTATTTTATGTGTATTACATTCCTGTATTCCACTATTTTGGTGGAAATGCTTGAAGTTTATTTGTGCATCCTCTACTAAGAAATTTTTTTTTGGTCAGTTTAATCAAGAGAGTTGCAGCATTTAAGATAAATACAACGTTGGTAAACTCTTAAGCCAGTCTTCCCACAGATATTTGTAGATGGTAGTATCTGGGACTGATCAATATATATCAGCCTACTTAAAATCAAGGAGGAGTTCTTGATTGTTTAGATTTGAATGTGAGAAGTTTGATAAGTTCTTTCCAGAGAGACGACTTAGTAACCTGCACAAACCTTTACTCTTCTAAAGCGTTTACTCTCTGAGTGTGTTTTTTTCCAAGCTGTTGCATTATTGACATGAGAGCCTAATACTGTCAGCAAGGAAAAATCCATCCTTATATTCATCTGCTCCTTTCTGTTCCAGAAGTTGACAGTTCTGTTTGCAACACTGAAATTTCTTGGTCTATACAGAAGACAACATTTTTGTGTTCCATCCTTTGGTCTGTTTCCATACAAAACTCAGCAGGCCTAGGCAGGAGTCACCCATAATTCAGGTGACAGGACTGAGAAACAAATGAAAGGATTTGTTGCTGCTTGGAGCCCTCAAACAGCTGAGAGAAGTTGTTCCTGGCCAGGCTTGTTCCTTGGCTTGTTCCTGGCAAGGGCAGAGGCTGGAGCTCACCATGCTTGTAAACCAGAAGAGCTGTGTAAGAGGAACATCTCTTACATTTGTATTTAGCAAATTGCAGCAGCTAGTTCAGATTTTTACTTGATATGTAGGGAGTCTTTTTTTTTTCTGCTATAGATATAATGCCTTTTAATACTGCCACTAGATCAGAGCACCTTATGTTTCCTCTCTTTGTGCTTCTGTCTGCAGATGCATCATTGGGAAACCCACGCATGTTTGTATGTTTAACATTCAGGGAGCAAGTATTTTTCTGTATGTATTATTTCATGTTGCTTTCAAACTTGTGTTTTGTTTCAGTGGCTCCCATGTAAATATAGACATAATAAAATAAATGGAGGGAGCAGATCCTTTAAAAGCCTATAATTCTTGTCTTACACTTCTAGCTTCATGCTGCTACCTTGTGCTAGAAGTCAGACTGTACTTTGGCATCTGCTCTGTTTTTCACATGCTGCAAAATACATGCTGCAAAATTGTCACTCTTTGGGCTCTGAATTTTTGCATCTTATTAGGGAAACATTACAAAAGAAGCTCCGTGGGGAGGAGATTTAGATTGCTATATGCTGTGATCGACTATCAAAGTGATGGATGCTGTCAGAAACAGAGATGAAGAGAAGACAGTTGAAAGAAAAGGAAAAAGGATCTTTGTTTCCTGTAATGAATAGAATGTTTTTCCCCATGCAGCACCATCCTTCTCCTGTTCCAGAGTGGCTACTTCCAGTCTTTTTCTCCCTTTTGATCATAACACTGTGTCCTTGAAAGATTTGTCCTTCCTTTCACACTACATAGTCACTGACTGTGTAAACCTCTAATGGCATCCAGAGATGCTGTCAATATCTTCCTGCTCTGATTATAACTCTCTGCTCCTTCCCAGGTGTTATGAATCCACAATTTCTTTTCCATATCTGCATTTTACTTTATTTTCTCTCCTCTACTTTACCCTTCCCCAGACAGTCAAGCTTCTTACTTGCTTTGTCAAAGAACCATTTATATGGCTGTGCTGTCCATTTCACTTACTTCATCAGCCTGCTGTACTCTTTAAAGGATTCCTCTTGACACGTTCTTCCTTAACCCCTCTGACAATTTAAGAGCATTTACTTTTCATTCGTACTCCTTGAAATGACATTGCAATCTTTGCCCTTCTATCAGGGCACAGTTCATAACTTACAAATGTCTTCCCTGTTACCTTCTGATCTCTCCTTTTCATTTCTGATTTCAAGATTTCTTCATGAGAAGTCTTTTCTCTTTTTTTTATCTTTAAAAGCGTTGCTGGGATTTTACACTTCCAGTTCTGTCATCCTTCATTAAGCTGCAGGAAATGCTCTTTATTGGCTTCCCTTCAACATCTGATACAGGCTTTGAGAGCGTCTTGTTCAGTCTTCTAAAGTGCTTCTGGGGCTTGAGATTCCCAAAGCTTGGGAGTCCATGCCATAATCATCCAGTGGGTTCACAGAAAAAATCAGTAGACCAAACTGCCCCATGCAGTTTCCACTCACTCATGACCTTCCTCAGCATAAATGGGTGTTGAGTTAATCCAGAAACTTGATGCTTCAGCGAGAGAGAGAAGGCAAGGTTGTTTTAGGCAGTGCTCCTCTTGCGTTTCTGACCATGATTCTTTGGAGGGAGAAACCAAAAGGCTGAGGAGTAGACAGAGCAGGTAGAGATGCTGTGTAGAGTACAAATCAGAAGTTCATTATTTCACTGTTGCTCTAAATCAATGAATTTCTCCAGATCTCAGATATTCATACTTTAGTTGCCTGCTTTAAAGGTTATCACATCGTTGCTAAAATTACTTCTTTTTTTCTTATGGAAGCATTTATAGTTCCTTTGATTTACAGATTTAAGATGGAAGTGAAAAGAGACCTGAGGTCATGGAAAACATCTTTCGTACAGAGAAACACAATTTCTTTTTTGTGTTCAAGATAATGACTTGGGTAAAGTTATTTATTTTAAACAAACATTTGTTTTATAAGGTTATTTTCCCCAGCTTAATTATCTGAAGCAAAATGTACTTTAGTACTTTAGTAGGCCTCTGAACAGAATTTGTCTTGTATATAAGAGATTTTTAAATACACCTTAAGTGTTGCTTCCTTGAAAACTGGAGTGTTAGCTCCTCTAAGTACATAGGGCACAGCTCTCAAAAGTACAGCTTTGTGTTATTAGAATGTGTAAGTAAATTAGTAACAAGTGTGGATTTGTTTTCCCCCCCCCTTTCCTACAAACTGTATTGTTGCAGAAGTAGTTGTGTACATTTGACTGCTGTTGTTTCAGAGGAGAATAAAAGGGTACATTTTCTACCTTCAGTGTTTGCTCCGAAGTTCAATTTTAATGTTAATTGAGTCATCATTGAAAGATTTCAAGTAACCATAGCATCTGAATCATCTTATAGCCATGGTAACTTTCCACCCATTCCTTGGAAAACTATACTGCTGAAACAAATATCTGCTGTCTTGCCTGAAAAAAATAAAAGATGTCTGATACTGTAATCACTGTAATGAGATACTGAGAGTGATGAATATTCTTGTAGCAGGTCAGCTAAAGAGTGATCAGTTAAAGCAAATAATTTGCTTTCATGCAGAAAACAGTATGTTCTTAAAAGTGTTCAGCAGGGGCTGTGTTTTTTATTTCAGGTCAACCATTTGTAAATCCTGATGGGACTCCGGCAATATACAATCCTCCCAGTGGCCAGCAGACAATGAGGAGCCAGGTGGTGGGACAGTCCCAGCAGCAGCCTTCACCCCAGCAGCCTCAGCAGGTTCAACAGCCACAGCAGCAAATGGCAAGTCACCTTGTCACACAGGTAGGTGTGGTGTCACTGGAACAAAGAAGGAGCTCTTGGGGATAAGAATAATGACCTAGAGGGTAGAAGGGAGGAATGCAGCTAGACCAAATGTCAGGATGTTCTCTTCAACATGGATAAAACAGATGGAGGGGGAAGATTACATCTTCAATTTTATCTAAGGGATGATTTTGTTTTCAAAAGTACTGTTAACCGAGTTGGTGTATGTCTATGTAAAATTAGTTTGCAAAAATCACCCATTAGTGGAAGCTGAAGCATTCATTCTCAAACCAGTACAGTCTGTAATTTTCTCCAAAGAGACAGGGACATTTCTCTTTTGACAACAGTGGATTTGAGTCAAAGAATAAAGTACAACAAGAGCTTGATAAACCCTTTCATGTCCAGTTGATTTGGCCCAATCTATGGGTGCTCTCCAAGCACCTCTGCCCCAGATTGGTGGTTTTCTGCCTTCACCCATGTTCTGGCCATTATCCTGCTCTGAGCTAGAAGTTCTGGAGCTATGGCAGGAATTGCAACTTTGTTTGGGCACAGTTGCATGGTGTGTTGGCTCTCTGATCCCTGTGCTGGCTGTGGCATATGGCCAGGTGTGGCTGAGCAGGGGCAGCAGGGTTTGGGTCTGGTTCAAACTTTATTTTGGATTGCCTGCCTGTTCTCCCAGGGCAGAGCAGGCAGAGAGAACTACTCAAGCAAGAATCCTATATCCTGCTTAGTCACAGAGCAGCCAAGATCTACTGTGGTTCTTGTGTAGATTTATAATTTGGCACAGTTTCATCCCAGATTACACAGAAATACAGTTTTAATTCGGTGAAGTTGCTTTGATTTTACTGAGTGTGGACTTAAATGGTTATGGCTCTTATTTCTTGATTGGGTCTTCACAGTTTTAGAAGACAGGGATAGTATCAAACCTGTAGAAGTTTCATGAGAGAAGAAGTTATATGAGAGGTTAAAAAGAAGTTATGTGAGAGGTTAAAATGAAAGGAATAATAATGCTATTCCAAGGCAATAGTGCTGTGGAAAATTGGTTTTTTTCGGTTAGATAAACATCTGCTAGAGGCTGATGGCCTGTCTGTTGGCAATTCACAGCCTGTTCTTTGTAATTTTTTTAAATTCTTATGTTCTCCCAAAGCAGCTTTACAATCATTATTCCTTTGCGTATGACACACTCGGAGTTAAATCAGTCACTAACAGCAAAATTCAAATATACTCTTATGCTGTGCTGTGTTCCATTTTTATCTCTGTAAATTTAATGTAGATTCAAAATTTGGCTTTGCCTCACATTATGAGTAAGAAGGTATAGCTGTGACTATAGTTAATCCAACAGCCATCAAATCCATGAAAAGAGGCCGAAATATCAGTAATAAATAATTGTTTAGTATAAGGCTAAAATGAAGACTAAAATCACAATACCTGACCTTTTGTACTCAGGCTGGTGATGAGTCACCTGTATTTTCAGAGCTGTGTTTGAGATCTTTGTTCCCAGTAACAAAGGTGGTGGTTGTTATCTTTCTCTAAATGGTGGAATTTATTGTCTTTCCCTTTGCTTGTTTTGCAGCCTGTTCAGACAATGCAGCCATCTTCTCAATCAGTCCAATATCCAGCAGTTTCTTATCCTCCCCAGCATCTCCTGCCAGTCTCTCCAACGCAGCAGTATTCTGTGGTACTAAAGATTTTTTATTTCTTTTTCTTTCCTTGAAGTTGGAGGTGTGAGTATGTGTGTCCAAGAGCCTCTGGGGAGCACTGCAACAGTTGTCCCACATGAGATCCCTAGCTAAATATCTGTTCACCTTTATGTTTTTGGTAATGAAAGGCATTTTCTACAAGCATTCCCACTGATTCTGCTTACCTAACCTGTAGGGTGATGTTAGACCAGGGCTCTCTATCTACTTAGCAGACCCTTCAGAAAAATGTTTCATTTCGCCTGCTCTTGGTAGGAGCTTAAGTCTCCTCATTTAATGCCAAAGAACTTTAAACGGCTAACTTGAATAGTTGGGATTTGGGTTATCCTGTCCACAAAGACAGGAGAAGAGACGTCTAGAAATCATTGTTTTTTTATTTTATATTACTTTATCCATTTATCTATTGCCTGGAATTTTTCCTTGGTGATATGAGAGCACTTGGTAAGGAGAGTAGCAGTGAACCAGCTGCAGGTGTGGTGTGCTGTACATCATTACAATGCACCAATGGACATATATAATGAAAATAAATAGAGTGTTCTTCTGGCATCTGATTCTGGCTTGGTGCTTACAGGGCTAAGATTATACTGTTCTAAAATGAAGCTGACATTTTAAAGAGGAATGATGAGATTTTTTTTCTTTTGTTTTTCTCTCTTGCTCTAGTATTCTTGTTTATGATTGATCTTTTTTTCCCAACGTCTCATAGTTGAAGTAAGATATGAAAACAAAGCTGAGTGGATCCTTGCAGATAAAATAATGTTATGAATGACTAGTAGATGAAGTGATACCATTTAAAGAAAAATAAATGCTCCACGCTGAACAAAAGTTGCATCTCAGTGCTAATTCTCTTCAAGAACCAGTTGCAGGAATATCAGATGCCCTAGTGGCAGTCACAAGAAGGCCAATATTTTTGTTGGTTAATTGAGTAGTGAAACTTCATCTGAATTACTATCTTCAATTTGCATTACATCGTGCAAACACCATATAGATCACATGTGTTTGAAGATGGTCATACAGCATTGTGAAAATCTAGAAGTTTCTTGTAGAATGTGTTTGCAGTCATTTGCCATTCTGGTAACGAATATCCATTTTTTTAAGGAACAACTTTTTTAAGGAACAACTTCACAGAGACAGCTCATGTGTCTGAATATGAATGTAGGATGAGGGTAAAGTTAATAACATTACTTCCATATACCACCTGATGATCTGCCAGTAGCATTTAAAACATTGATCCATGTCATCTGCCCTCACTCAGGGTGAATGTGTGTGAGTCCTAGCAGTGCTTTCCAGAGGCAAGCTTTTAATTTTGTTTTGTTTTGTTTTGAAGTTTCCTGCCATTAAATGCATTGTGCAGGATGGTGTTGGAGAATGAATACCACAGGGCTGCTAACAATCTTAAGAGGCTTCTTTTAAAAATAATATGGATATTCTGAGCAAAAAGCATTTTCACAGTGCTTATTTCCTTCTGTAATCGGCATAATAGCCGACGATGGAGTTTTATGTTGAGTATTTAAAAGTTTTATGATATGGGCACAAATGAAGATGCCTAGAGCCAGTAGGTTCTAGGTAAGTCTCTGACCTTCACAGAATAAACTTGAGAGCTTTGAATAGTGTTAATCTTTTTCCAAGAATAAACAGATCCAGTTCAGAATGTCTGTATTATGTAGCATGTGATGAAACTTTGGTCCATTGACTTTATATGGTACATTTATCCTAACACAGATTTACTTTTTTTCTTTACCCTTCAATCAAATACAGAACTTGTTTCGTTCCGACACAGAAAAAAAAGCCTTGAAATAGTAACATAAGGCTTAGCTTTTTTTGACTTTCTCTATGTTTACAACCTTGGATTTTCAAAACAGTCCAAAAAGGAAAAGATCTGTACCTGAATCCTACTGAATTCCTTAGGGGATCAGTTTGAAACACAGGTGAAATTATCAGCATGTGTTTGGCTGACAAATTCCATGTTTGGGGATAGAGGTATTCATAATGTTATTTTCATGCCCTTTACATTTAAAATGTCTTCTTTTGAGCACTGTAAAGTTCACTTGTCATATTGGAATTAAAGGTGAGGGTGGCAGGGTAAGAGCCAGAATAATTGGCTTTTTTGCCAAATGATGCCATTCACCTTGCAGTCTGGAAATCTTTGTCAAAGCATCCATAGCAAGTTCATCTTAATTGCCTCAATTTTTGTGGCTGTCTTGCAAAGTTTGGCACGGACTGGGAGCTGAGTGATTCCTTTTCCCCCACCACACTCTGAACCTGTTCTGTTTTGCTAATCCGTGTGCCTGCTGCAGGCATCATGCCCACATCCTTTTCTCCTGCCTTGTGCCCCGCAGCGGGATGACATGACAGCGCAGTTTAACCAGATGAGCTTAAGCCGCCAATCGTCGGGAGACAACCCTGAGTCGCCCTCCGGCCCCATGTACCCCTCACCGATCCTGCAGCAGCCTGCCCAGCAGACAGGTTACATCATGGCCTCCCCGAGCCAGCAGCTTCCCCCAGGAGGCTTCACGGGTTCAGGACCACCCGTGTCCCAGCAGGTGCTGCAGCCACCACCGCCACCCCAGGGCTTCGTGCAGCAGCCGCCGCCGCCTGCTCAGGTAGGCAAAACCACTCCGGCACGGTGCTCTTGGTAGCACCAGCAAGGGAATATATATAAACATTCCAGGTATTTATTGGTAAAAGTTCAGCAGATCTTTAGGCAGCAGGATACTTGCAAAGCCTCTGTCATTCCCTGAGTTTCACCAATTCCTTCCCTCTCCTCCAAACCTTTTCCGAACATATGTTCGTACTCTGTGACACATCTGGGCATGAATATGAAGGAGGAGAGTGAGTAAATGCCCATCCTCCTTTTTTTCCCCATGCATATACCAAAACAGCAACATGCACATCAGCCCAGGTAGTCGTTAATCATATTTAATTGACTTGAACATGTGAGGTGTCACAGATCAGTAATTTTAACTGTCTTCCTGAAGACTGATTATGTTTTACTGCTCACTACCAAACATCTCTCCTTGTCTCTTGGGTACCTTTACAGAATATTGAAAGTGATTACTGTCAAGAAGTAAAATGCACAAATGACTTTCTGGCCAATTTTCAAGGCGTACACATTAAAAAGACAAATTTCTTTATCCAATTATAAATACCTTCATTTAAATTCTGCTTTAAATGGTGTTAATAGCATTTCCTTTTTTTTCATTTTTTCCCTTGGAAGAAAAAAATATAAAAATAAATCAAAAAGCTTCACCATTTATTTTAATGTAACTTTATTGTAAACCCTATTGAAACTGGTTGGTTGGTTGGTTGGTTTTTGTTTACTGCTTCTCACTGAAAATCTCCAGTTGTGTTTATTAATGGAATTCAGTATTGGCATAGGAATGAAGAATTTTTAGTTACAGTATTTTAAGTGGGCTAAGGGCTAAAAGAAATCTGGGTGCTACTGGATGTGGACATCCCGTATAGGACTGCACAATCCATAACTTCTGTGGTTAAAAAATGTGCAGCTATTTTTTCTGAGAGAAGGCTTCCCAAAATCAAGTGTTAGGGAGCTGAAGTTCAATATAATGCGATTTCTTTTGCAAAAATTGAAAATATTGCTAGAGAAATACTTCGCAGTTTGCCAAATGTAGCATGTTTGGTGTATTTTTTTTAAATTTGGGAGAAAAAAAGTTACCTAAAGAGCAAAAATCTCTGATGAATCTGTCTTCCTATTTAGGTCATGTCTCTTAAGTAAGTAGAGGCTATCCAGGGTTTAGTCCACACATACAACCCCCAGGTGCCCTCAGTGTTTTCCAGCATCATTTAATCCAACCTCATGACACTTGTAGTCAACCAGATAAACGTCAGCACCTCCGTTTTACAGGCTGCTACCACAGCAGGCACTGATGTGTTTCCCAGCCCTGCCAGCCAGGGTTTGCTGAGGGAGTTGAGGGGCTGCAGGTGCTGCCTGTCTTGACAGAGGCCCCACCCCACCTCCTCTTCCTCGGATGAGGCCAGATGTGCAGCTATCCCTGGGATCTCTGCTAGATCAGCCTCTATGACATTGCAAAGGGCCCACTGCCCCTGCCCTGGCTGAGCCTTGCTGTGGGAGCACTGGATTTCACCCTTTCATGTGCAGCAGGGTGCAGGATTTTCTCTCAGCATGGTGTAGTGTTACTTGGTGAAGCTGTGCTCCAAGCTAATCCTTGCTCTGGTGCTACTGAGAGGCAGATTGACTTCTTCACAGGACTAGTGATGAGGAGGTGCTGCTGTAGGACCTGTACAGTACTTGTGCATCTCATGGTCATTGTGTCTCTGTCCATACCCCAGCTGCTTTCCTCTTATATTTTAACAAAGTGGAAAGTTACTAACAGCAGAAAAATGTCTTTTGGCTTTGCAACAACTTCACTTATTTCACGGGAGAAAGGTTTGTCCTCAGGGGTTGGTGAAGAAAGGTGAGAAATTCAGCGCTGTCAGTTTACTCTGCTTCTGCAGTCATCATCCATCTTCAGCTTGTTGCTGTTTGGAAAAATCCATGTCATGTTCCTGTGGAAGAAGGCACAGCAGGGTTTAGTGTCTGCTGCCCATGCCCCTATCCCTTGAAAGCATGGTGGGCCTTCATCTGCCAGAAGGAAGAGAAAGTACCACTCTGCATCTACATGCACAGACGGGAGCTTCTGATTGATATTTCGAGTTTTAATTCATTCACTTCAGTCCTAGAATGCGGCACAGTGATTTGTTTGTTACATGTAGCACAGGTATGGCAAATAGGGTATGCTTATAAAAAGATGGGAGTGAATCCTTGGGAAATAGTAGTTCTTGTGCTGTGAGAGCTTAGCTTTCTGTACGTGGCAGGTAGATCCCAAATTCTTGTACTGCCCTTGGGACAGCTTCCCTGTGGCAGTGGCTATTGACAGCGTGAGTCAGCTGTTGTTACTCCTTGGGGCTTAGATGCAATAGTAAGGCTGCTCTCAGACACCATAGCAGGTGGTCTGAGGCAGGCTCTGGGAAAAAAAAGAAAGCAATAAAGATGGTAATGGAAGCAAAACATTATGTGATGCATTAATCAATGCAATGCAATCAATGTAAAAGCATTTTTATATCTTAAATGCTGCTATTGAATTTATACCAGTATAAAAGAGACATGACTTTAATGGCTAATTAGTTCCTGTAAATGCACTGCTGATAAGGTTGGCTGTGATACCCTCTATGCTGTTGGAAAGTAGCAGTGAAAACTTGGGTGGACATCCTGTGAGTATGATTATTTCTTTTGGGATCAGAAAGGAGGAGAAAGAAATGCTCCAAGCCTACACACCCAATGGTACTGTATTTAAATTACTAGATTTTCTGTTAAAGTTCAGTTAAACGTGACTGTACAGCTGCTCTCCGAGATTCTTTCTCTCAGTCTTTATTAAAGCAGAAGCAGACTGAGTTTGGAATAACATGCCTAAGAAGTGTTGAAAGAAACCTTTTAGGTTTTTTTCTTGCTTCTTCCTTCATCACAGGTATTCCCCAGCTCGACAACAGTCATAATATAATAAACTGAAAATAAGGATTTCTCGTTCAGCCAATTGGAAAAACGAAAACAAACAAAACAATCCAAGCCTCAACCATTAGTTGGGGTTTTCTGAAATGGACTTTTAGCAGTAAATGCCTTTTTGTTTTCTATCATGAGTATCAAACGTATATATCTTTATTTATTTTCAATTTTAGTCTCTTTCTGATGGTTCTTTTGTAGCATTCATGGACCCAACACTTTAACAAGGTTGCTTTATAGTACTTCATCAATGGTGCTTGTCTGCAGATGAAGAAGTGAAAAAATGTGAATATAATGTCATTGGGAAAGGCTATCCTCCCTTAACAGTTACTTTCTCCTCTTACTCATTCTTTCTGGAAGGTATACTGGCAAAATTATATCCAAAAGTGAGATGGCATGAATTCTTGGAGAGGCCTGGAGATGTAATTAACATGTTCAGGGATATTTCACCTGAATTAATTTTGTGTCATCATTAATTTTGTGTCATCTTTAATCATCTGTCTCTTTGCAGAAGCCATCTCCTTGAGAATCTGTAATGACTCTAAGACAAAATCTTTATTCATAGCATATCTCCTCTAGTAAACTTGTTATGAAGAAGGTTGGGAAGTCGCTGCAAATGGGCAGGGCTTTTCTTGGTGATCTTTGAAAATTGTATTGGAGGATGTCTAACAAGCCATTATTTTTTGTTACCTGTTACTGTAATTATTATAGAGGGGGATGGGAGGAAGAGAAAAGACCTTGAAGGATGACTGATCCCTGTAGTCGGATATTGGGAAGAAATGGTACCTTGATGTGTCCGTGCATCACTGGGGTTTCTCTTGCCTTCTTCACTCTCATTTCTGCGACTGTAGCAGTTGCATTAACAATGGTGTCAGCCTCTGAATGAAGGTAGCCCCAACCTCACTGGATATCAGCAGTGTTTAGAGAAGGCAGAGTGCCAGTCTGATGGCTGAATCAAGCTGTAAGCCAGTAGGGAGACAGTTTATGACAGTAAAATCCTCCTGAAATATGTGTGGACTCCTGATCCCACCACCAGGAAATAAACAATGTACCAGTGAATGTCATGGGTGCTGCTGGAGAGCAGCCAGAGAGACACTCAGTTTCAGGATGGGTTCCAGACTGTCTGTGGACAGAACAAAGCAGAAAGCCAGTGCTGCCTGAGTCTCTGCATATCACCTAGGGACAAAGCACATTAGAAAGAGGAAAAAGTAATGTCTGTCCATGCCATTTCATGAGTGTCTCTGAAGCGACATGCACAGTCCTGTTACAATTAAAATGTTGTGTAGGGGAGAAAAAGTAGACTGCAATGGAATGATCAGACTGCAAACAAGGTAATTATGAAAAAATAATATTAAAAATTATTTTTCACAGTGTCAAGGATTAAGATCAAAAGTCTGAGCTTTTAGGCAAAAGAAGATGGCGTTTATTTAGGATGTGGTGTTAGAAGCACATTGTTTGGTACATTTATTTTATTTTTAGGGTAACAGGCTGCATTGACATGCTTGTTAGTGCCATGGAAACTTTCTGGTTCTGTAAATAAAATGTTTTACAAGCAAAAGGCCGAAAGTTAGATTGTGCATTTCACATGGGAATGCAATTCAAGTATAATTTGGCATGTTGATAGGCTCTGCAGAAATGGTTTTTGTTGAAGGTCACATAAGTAAAGGTTTTAGTAACACTGATGTGATGAGTTTAGTAACACTGATGTGATTCAAGAGGATCGGAGTAGGTGATGTAAGTGATACTTATTATCTCTAAACTCTCTAATTCCACTGTTCACCAAAGTAGAATCAGAAAGGAAAAATAACATTTCAACTACTGACACAGAGATGTACTCAAGATAAATGAGAATGGATCCTTCCAAGACCCGCAAGCATAAAAGACCTATTTTAGACCATGTCTGTAAAAATACAGACACTAAGCCCTTCTTTTAATGTGTGAGCTTTTAAAAAAACAAAAACAGACCCCCCCCACAAAATCAAAACTGAGGAAACAAAACCAAAAACAACAAAACACACACAGACAGAAAAACAAAAGCAACAAAACCTACCAAAAGTCAAACCTCTTCTTTTCATGTCATGTATGCATGACTACTGTCTATTTCATCCATTAATCTTAATAAGTGAAATAATTTTTTACCCTTCTGCTACTAATATTTTTTTTCATGCTGATAGATTGTACTCTCATAAAGTTTTAAGTGGGTTGCATAACAAATCTACTGCAATGAATTGAGAAAATGAGAAAAAGGGAGACAGCCCTTAGACTAACACTGAGGTTTATGTGTGTAGTAAAAATAAATGTGTATGCTTCAGTTTATATATTTGTGCTCAGCATTTTCAACTATAAGCCTGACTTCAAAACCTAGATTCTTCAGGTTATGTTTTAAGGTTAATACCTACAGAATCATTCCCAAAGAGATAATTCTCATTGCTCTCAAACTTTTATGTATTTTTAAGTATCTAGGGGCTTGTCTGCACTGGAAAATGAGGAAGTTGACGGTAAATCAAATAAATCCTTTAAGTGAGATGAAGCTGGTGGCAGGAGAAGTGAGAATATTTTCACAGGGGTTTAATATTCTTTAGTTTGTAGAATATGTTAATAGAAAATAAAGAATATTTGAAAGAATGTCTATTCTGTTTCCCCTGCTCCAAGGCTGGATTAACTATTTGCATTGACTTGACTTAGAGTGAGTCTCCTAATTTGTTTCAAGCCTCCTGTAGTGGAGTATTGCTGAGAACAATCAGCTGTCCACGAGATGAGTTTATCACTCTAAACTTCCTGATCCACAATTTACAATGTACGCTTGGACATTTACAATATACAGCAATTTGCACTGTGATGCTTAAAAAATTATTTTGCGCCTTAAATATTTGGGTCCACTTTCCTATTCCTTTTGGCTTTTCTTTGCAGAGAAGCAAATTCATAATGGTGATGTCCATTCTACAAAGGCGTTTTGTTTATGTTACATTAGTCACTAACAAAACAAATGGCTTGAAGGCCGGCAGTAGCCATTATATGTCACTTGGTATTGTCTGGAGGGAGGATAGCTTACAACATTTTCCAGTCAAAACCTTGTTTTTCTCATATTTGTTTGAATCAGGCTGGTATCAGCAGAGGGAGAGGGGGAAAAAAATCAATTGGTTGAAAAGAAAACTAATAGACCTTGAAGAATGAATGAGTATTCAGCTTCTTGATTGACAGATGCTGTTGACTGTCAGTTGGTCTGCAGGGTTAACTTCACCAACGCCACCCAGCCCAGCTTTGTTAATCCTGATCCTTCTCCCACCACAGTTACCCATTCAATAGGCTTCTGCTTGCCTGAGTAGCCATATATAGCCTATTCTTGCCTAGTCTTTTGAGTCTATGCCATTTTTTTTCCTCATCTGACACTGGAAAATTTCCAAGGAAAATTTCCAAGGAAAATTTTTGATCTCTCTTATGATGTCATAGCAGTAGTTGCCTTCAGGATGTAAATACCTTTATTCTCCTAACTTTATGAGTGATCAAGTTGAATGTATCAGGAATAAATAAAAGCAGCAAAAGTATTTCTTGTTTCTGCATGAAAAAAAACAAAAGCATTTGGTCTGAATCTGTTCATATGTCTATGTAGGATAAATTCTACACACAAAGTGAGAAAAAAATGGTATTATTTATTAAGAAATGCTGGCAGCTGTGGCAGAAGTTTTGAGAGAAGCAATGTTCTCCGGAGCCTGTGTCCCTTTGCAGTCTGTTCATACCATGCACTGCCAGACTCTATCAGACATCTACAGCATCCCTGACAGCTGAAAATGAAAAAATTTTAGTGCTTTGAACTTGTGAAGGGTCAGTTGCAAACTGTTTAGCTCAAATGTCTCAGTAACTGTCGTGTGGCATGTATAGGAAGTTTTTTGCTCCCATCACCCTCAAACTTTCATGTTGTATGCCTTGCAATGACAAAAATAATAGAAAAAAGAAGCCCATCTAGAAGATCTTACTGACTTATTGCCTACCCTCAGCTCCTTCAAACAGATAGCTCTGGTATTTTTTTTGAGCATTATATGTTTTCACACCAAGTGTGAGAAAGGCTTTACAGGGAAATATTAATGTACAGAGGGTTGTAGCTGTTAAACAGAAGCATCAGTCTCATAATTTTCTTACAAGTGTTAATGGTGCACACACTTCATATTGCTCTCCACCTTGTTTCTACATATTTGTACTCCAGGCCATTCCTTGCTTTGGCTGGACCATTTTCTCCAGAGTTCATTGAATGGTTCAACATTCGGGCTGTATGCATTTTGTTGATATGGGAAGTGTTGTTTGCATCCATTTTTCTGCAGCTTTTGATATTTTACTTGATAAAGTGTTACTGTGATACTTTTTCTTTGGTATATACATGTAGTTTTTTATGAATCCTTTATGGGTTTTTCTCTTTCAGTTAAAATTATTTCCCCCCCCCGTCTCTTAAAGTATCTGAAAATAAATACAGGCACTGATAGCACTTTTCCTAGCACAGCTGAAAGCAAGCGGCACTTCTTGAAGAGACAGGAGGCAAACCTCTTTTCTTGATTATCATTACCACTTACATGCTTGACTTGAGCTCTTGCTCCTCCTCCCTGTTTTATTCTGTTTTATGAATCCTTGAACTCTAGAGTTTACTGTTCTTTCTTTGCAGATGCCAGTGTATTATTACCCATCTGGTCAGTACCCTACCTCAACAACTCAGCAGTACAGACCCATTGCCTCAGTTCAGTACAACGCACAGCGGAGTCAACAGATCCCCCAGACTGCCCAGCAAGCAGGTATGTACATATGGTGCTCATTTCTTCTGCTGCTCACAGTGCCTTTGCAGGTGGAACCTGTTGGTTGTGTTTTAATTGAACAGCAGAGGAGAAAGCTGCTTGCTTTTCTCTTTGAAATGCAGTAAAAATCACAAGCTGAGAAACCTTATGCTTGGATATGCCAAGCAATGGAAGAGCAGAGGTTGCATCCTCCATCCCTGCAGTGCTGCTGTATCCTCAATGCCCATGCTCCAAGTGTCTGCGCACTGAGAGAGCTGGGAGGCAGCTGGTGTGAGCAGTCACACTGCACTTGGTTCAAACCGACCATTCTGGTTGCTCTTTGTCGTGTAAACTCCTCCAGTGCTGGTATCACCCTGTGTAGTGGACAGGTCTGCAGTGGTGTGAGAGGTTGTGCTCCACCAGCTGGGGCTGTCCCTGGCCCGAGGAGCAGCCAGGCTGAGGGTGGGAGGTGCTGTCAGGACCAGCAACGCCGTGCGGCTGGAAGGGGGGCCGTTACACTGTAAGAGAGTGAGTAGCAGGTCTCACAGTGAACCGGTCTCTTTTCCTGCTGTGTCACACCACTCCGGACAACTCCAGAGTGACAGGGACAGAGGGCTAGGCTGGTGTGTGCTGGCAGAGAGCAGGAGTTGTGGTTGTCCAAGGAGTCGTCACATTTCAAGGGAATAAACAATTCTGGTGCTTGAGATTTTTTTAAATTCAGCTTCCTGTCTGTTTCTTTAGTGCACACCTTCCCTCATAGAGTGTCTCAAACAGTAACTCCAGGCGTAGGGGGAGGAGATGGAGGGGAGGGTTTTGTTTTTCCAGACGTGCTAGGTAGAACAAAGCATTCAGTTCGATCTCACTTTGGCAGAAACCCTTTAGAATGGCAAAGCAGATTCCCTGCCAAAGCCTTGCTGTGGAAGTCATTTAAGATGCAAGTCAAAAGCTCAGACATGAGATGTGAACAAGACTTATGGGGTCATCCAGCTTGTCAACCTATCTCCGTAATGTGACTGCTGGCAATTCTGTTCCACTCTCTCAGGCGCTCAGGGAGACAAAGACACAGCAAACACAGCTATAACTAAGCAATTCATTACTTTTTTTCTATGCTGTTCTGTATTCTAATAAAATTGGTGACATTTTGGTCGGTGTCGGTGGTGACTGACTGTGTCTGCTTTCATACCTTCATATTATACATTCCTGCGAGAGAAGAGGGTGAAATATTGCACAAAGGTCATCTGTTTCTTCTAGCTTCTCCTGCCTGCCAGTCTGGTACCATATTTATTATCTCTATATAGTGGATCTTTGAAACAAAGTGCAAATCAACTTAGATGACATTATCTGGATCTACTGTGTTGTTATAAAACCATATTTATCAGTTTAATGCTGCATCCATAGCCTAGTGGAGATTATGGTAAGTGATATGAACAAGAGATTGTCTGAAGGATGAGTGATGTTGTGGAGAAGTGTGTTTTAAAATCCTAGTTTTAAAGATATATTGTAGCGCAGGAAATGTTACGTGTGAGTGCAGACAATGCAGAGATGCAAATGCTAATTTTGTTTCAGTGTTTACTGCACGGTTTTCCTTACATGTTTGGAAAACATGAGTCAAGGAGTTTGTTTTAAATTTCTAGTGCATCAGTCTTTCCCTGCAATTCTCTCTTTCAGCTGCCTGCTCAGGTAAAAGCACTATTTTTATCTCTTGTTTAAAAATGAAAACATTGTGTCTACAGTTAAGACTCCCTGCTGTGGCGATGATTTTAAGTGTTTAGCTATTCTCAGATCCTGAGACATGGCTGAGAACAATTTTACAAGCTGGTTCATCCCTTTGGCCTCTGGTACATCCTTTCCCCTAGTCACGGTCCCAGCATGTGGTGTGACAGGAAGCAAATCGCAAGTTTCCTACAGATCTTTTCTTGGAGGTGCTGTAAGAATCATACAGATTTACTTTCCACTGCATCTCTTGGTATTTGGAAAACAAATAGCTGTGTATGACCAGAAAATAGCAATCCACAAGAATTTCAGACTTCAGTTTTCCTTCCCACACAGACTTAGCTTCAGATCAGCACGTGGGGATAACAAGGGGCTGGAAGAAGAAGAAGATTTGGGAGAATATAGTGGTGGAACAGTGTAGTATGGGAATACTGAGGATGGGAAGGGTGAACAGATGGGAAGGAGACAGGTGAAAAGATGATTTCTGAAATGGTTTCCCCAAAGACCTCACATCACTTGCTGCTGCTTTGGAGAGAGGACGGCTGCAGTACAGGCAGGCCCACGGGAGCCCAGCTGGCTGCCTGGACCACAGCAGGCTGAGCAAGGACACAGCCTCAGCCTGGCAGATCAGGAAATATTTTACTAAAATTAAAAGTTTGCCTGCCTGGAGGAGCATTTGAAAGCTTTCACAGCAACAACAAGGAGTTCAGATCTTGCTTCCCCTACTTTGGGATGCAGAGGTCAAAGTTTGATCTAATGCTAGCAATTTGTTTTCATTTTTGTTAGAAAAGGTCTCTTCAGGATGAAGCGATATTGATGACTTTTACAGCAAACAGCTAAAGTAAAATGTCAGCACAGCATCTGTGGTGGCTGAGGGAGCCTGTATTCTCTCATGGCTCTGGAAGAACAATATTGAGTTAAAATGGCTCCAGGGCAGAAAAAAGGATGAGCTCACCTAAAATTAGATTAGAGCTCTGGCAGCAATAAATCATTTGGAGAGAAGGCTGAAAACATTTTGTATGTTTATTTACCTTTTTTATTTTTATTTGCCTAAGTGCTGGCTTATGTGAGAACCTAAGTGACCCATTTCTGGCAGAAGCCTAGTACAAACAGTGTCCTCCATGAAGATTCTGTCCAAACCTCTGCCATTTGAATTTCTGTTCAAGCCAAAATGTGGTGCGATTGTAAACAGAAATACCTTTGTTTCACTCGTGCCTTTGTTGCTCTTCTCCATTATGCTTCTGCTGCACCGTTTTCATGTTCAGAGCTGCTCAGTGCAAAGATTTTCGAAGGATTGCTTTTGGATGGGTTGAGCTGGTGTCTGTCACACCGTGGCATATGTAGGACATCTTAGGTGGATTCTTAAGGTGTGTTCAGGCAGCTATTCTCAAAAACAGTATACGCATTTTTCACGCCATTTGGGTATGTTGCTGTTGTTCATTTCTGCACTCTGTAACAGGTGACACTGTGAAGTGCCCAGTTTTGTAAGCACATGGAAGAGGATATTGTTTCTGTATTCACATCTAACAGTACTCTGTAAATTGCATGTCTGGCATCATCAGGATTTCATTCTTCAGTAATTATCTTTGTTTTGATAGACTGATCCTAGTTACTGTCTGAGTAGAAAAATAGAGATGTATTGATGATAAATCAGTAATTATTTCTATTTTCTCACTATAGAAGAAGTCAGCAATGTATTCATTTATATCTGTGTCTCTATTTTCTTCCATTTTAGCAAATGCTGAGCACTTTAAAGATTTTTCATCTCTGAAGTGCTTCATAAATATGAACTGGATAAATACATGGGTATTTTATTTGGATATGCAACTGTTCTTATTGCTGTTCACAAATGAACAAGCTGCAACAAATTACATTATTTTTTTCCTTCTCTATTTCTTTGTGGTATGTTTGCCTTGTGTTCCAGATAATTTCAGAGTGCAACAGAAATTTTATGGATAAAATAATATTTATCTTCTTGCTTGGGCCTAGTTCTAAGAGGCTGTTAGCTTGATTTATCACACAGTTGTAAGGTAAAATTCTGTAAAGTGTATTTTGCATTAGTGATGAAATAATCTTTTGAGGAGATTAATGCTAAGATCTATAGTGCTTTCATAGTTACTTTTCCTGCCAAAAGTTTACACTATATTATTTCCAGACAAAATAGGATGCTATTTGACATAATTTGTTGTTTGGTAATTCTGGCAATTAATGTAATGATTCTAGGATTTTTCATACACTCAAAAATCAATGAATACTTCCATTATAACCTGTTTCAGGGCCAAGATATCATGAGAAGACTCAGAGAGTATGGGAAATTTCTCTGTTTTTTTCCTAAAAACAGTAAATTCATTTGTGTACGGTAGCCAAAGAAAGTCCTTATGTAAGAAAAGTATATATCTGAACACTGTCTGGATGTGCAATCCTTTCTTAATCAGTATTCATGGATCTTCTATAAACAGCAAGTGTTTGTCTTGAAGAAAAGGTTCTTGATGGAGAACAGTATTATAAGCCTTTACAGCTTCCAGTAAAGTAGAAGAGGTAATTGTCTCTTTAATGCATCTCTGAAACAAATTTTAAGTGAAGACAAAATGTACCTTAACAGAGTCTATAAATTTGTTTAGGTAGGAATCAGAGTCAAATAGACAATTAAATACTGATTTTTTACTTAATAATTTCAGTGTCAGCATAATTGAAGAGTGTTAACTTCAAGTCTCTTTCATCGTTTTTGTCTTCTGAAAGCATTTGTCACTATAAACAGGTACTTAGTGGGGAAAAAAATGGGGGAAGGGAAAAGTGCTGCACTAAAAAAAAATTGGTTTGTTATCATGGTCATTAGAGAGCCTTATAAAGAAAGATTGCTGCTTTCTACCTTCATTGGCAACCTGACAGGAGCTCATGGTCCATGATGGATTTGTTTGCATAATTCTGTCTATAATTTCTCTGCTTATATAAACATAAACAACTTCAATTTATAAGTATCTAATTATCTGAAGAAACTGTTTCTCTAACAGTAATTGCTTACTGTGCTATTGAAACAGATTTGTATGGAAGGTGTCCATCTGTGTTCAATGCTATTTTTTTCAGCAGATACTGCTGCTCCTGAGAAGCCTTGCAAGGAGGCTGCATCTCATTTTTACATAGCTTGACAGGAATGGGAGGGACAGAGCCCTACTGTTCTAGATACTTAAATGTAGTTCTGTGCTCATTAATAGTGATGATAGGGTTTGAAATTTAAAAGACTTTTGTGAAATAGTAGGACCAGATCAAGAAGGAGTTTGCAGCAATTTCAGTTGGACTGTGTTCAAAGTTGTGATCTTGAACTGACCCACACCGATATTACTAGTTTCTGTTCAAGTATTTTATGTTTAAATTGCCGAGAAACTTAAAACTTTACCTAGAATGCATCCATTTAGACAGGGTGTCTCAACCCATGCTCCCTGAAGTTTTGTGGCCTGAATTTCATTCCTCCTACTGCCTGAGGAGAATGCTGTGACCAAATAGTTCATTCAAGACTTTTTGAGAAGCTTCCTGAAAGAGTCAGGACTGGGGCTTAAAATATTTTCAATTTCTAGTCTTCAAAATACTAAATCCTTTTGTCTTTATGACATTATGCTATAGTGCTGCACCAGTACTAAACCAGCATTCAACTTCACAGAATATCTGTAATTTAAATTAATAGCAGAATTAATACTATCAAACTTCCTACAGCATACCTGACTCTGGAAATTAAAAGATGAAATCACTTTTGTCGCTTTTTGAAGAAGAACAAAAAGCTTTGTTCTTCTTCAAATGACTTGTTTAGTTATTCAGTATTCACACCAGGAGAGAGCAAATATTGAGGGAAGAGAACACTGGTATGTTCAGCAGCTAGAATAGTCTTAAGATAGGCACTTATTTCTGGTTTTCTTTCAAGGCCTCACAAGTTGTATTCAACTTCTCTAATACTAATTAAAATTTAAGCAATATCTGATAGTGTTTCTAGAGTTTCTCACAGTAAATGCAAACTTTTTAATTTTAATTTGGTTCTGGAGAAATGTGTTAGTCTCATGTCAGTTAATGTACAGGAACAATGGAGAGAAAAGATTTCTAAAAGCATTGTGCAGTAGGTAGGACTTCAAAATAGCCTCTGTAAAAATTGCAGAGGCCACACGAAAATGTACCTAACACTCTAAGGTATTCAACAACGTCTACAAAGAATCTTTGTATTTCTCTCATTTCTTTGCCAAAAAGAGTCATACATCATCTCTGTTGCTAATTCTGTGTTGGATCAATGTGCAGTGCTCCCACTTCTTGTGGTGGAATTTTCCAGCACTGAATAATTGAGAGATTTATATTGTAGTCCTTGAGAGCAAAGACAGATTTTTTTTTTTTTTTTCTGATGCCATCCTGCCATTGGTAGAACTGGTGGAGCCCCACCATTGACAGAAATGCTAGAGCGCCTCTCTGGAGGGGCAGAGGCCATCTCCAGCTCTGCTTCAGGCATGCTGCTCTCAGTAGGTTTGTAGGCTTTGGGCCTCAGTTCTCTGTAACTATTCTGCAGATGATAGCATGCAACAGGATGCAGAAATGGAGGGCTTTTGGGTCTCAGCTAATAATGGAAAATATATTCAGAATGTACACCAGAGATCGGCTCTGCAGGAAGGAGGAGCGGGGAGAGCTTTTGCCTCACAGTTGCTATTGATTGAGGATTTAAGAATCGAAGCACACTTTGCAGTTGTAAACTCAATGGAACAGGACATGTATTTAAATTGGGATGCAGTAGAAGAATTGTGTGTGAGTATGCTGGAGGAAAAGCCCACAGCTTGTGTTCAGTGTCAGAGCAGAGGAAGTCAAGAATGAAGTCGCAGTAGCTGAAGCAGTGCTCTGCTAACCAGTCCTGATGTATTATAAAGTCCCAGTGCCTTTACCTGAACTTTGTTCAGCCTTTGAATCAGGCTCTTATTGTTGCCTGAACTACCCACAAGAACAGCATCCCTCTGTAATTGCAAGGATATTTTTGTTTTGACTCACCAATGGTAAATTCATAGAATGCATGAATTTATATAGCAAGTGAGCAATTGTTTAAAGTTCTCCTTCGTTTGCAAGTGAAATAATGCTGATAGTATGGGTGTGTGAAGGAGGCAGCCCTTGAGTCTTCCCAAAGAAAGCATCTGGTTTCCTTATCAACCGGCAAGGATATGTGATACCCCTCCAAATAGTTCTTCACCTCTTCCCCAGGTCCTGCTCTCTGTTGCAGCTCACTCATTATGAACCAGAGCAGAAAGCATTCCTGCAGCATGAGCTAATTGTAATGCATGATGGCTGGGAGCTGTCATTGGTATTGAACAGAAAAAAAAAAAATTGAATCTGCTGTCTGAGTGTCTGGTTCTAACAACAGCTTGATTATTTCTGTTATTACTAGTGATACATTGCCCCTGCTGAGGTTTCACTTCCAGTGGGTTTCTCTGGCATTTATCATTATGAATGATAAAGATAAACACAGGTTTTCTTTCTGCAGACTCTGGTGAGGGTTCTTTCATGCCTGATACAATGTAGATTGAGGATGGAAAGAGACGTTCCTTTATTTGGTCTTGGTTGCCAATCTACAGACACAGCTGTAAATGCGAGTCATTTTATGTTAATTCACTCCAGAATCGACAAATAGAGCTGCTGGTTCTGCTTCTATTTATATGTTGGTGGCAAGACATTATTATGACCCGATCAGAAATGTTTTCTTCATGGTGGAGAGACAAACAAGCAACACTGCTGAATATGTTGAACTGCAGTTCCCTGTTCCACAGTGCCTTTTTTAGAATTTTGAATCAAGTAATGGGAAGTTAGATAATTTTTTACCCCAGTTTTCCTGGAAAGAGCCGAGATAAAGAAGTACTTTAGCACAGATGTTTAATCTGAATTTTTACATATTTAACTTAATTTTATTTTTACTGCAGGTCCCAGGATCCTGGTGTCTTGGTTACAAATGTGGTCTTTTGATTACAGATACTCTTTGACTACTGTCATGTAAATGCTTAAGGAGAAGAAAAGGAAAATAAGTCAAACTGTGCAATAATGATTTTTGTTCCATAGTCATACCAAGGAGCTACAGCTAGCCTTAAGACACCTCTTTGCTAAGAACTAGGTATATATATATATGAAGAAACTTTCTTTTTCGCTCCTGGGACCAAGCAGAGAGCTTGCAATCAGGGCTAAAAGAAGGTCAAGGCAGCTATCATGGTGGCCATTCAGTTCAGGGCTATTTTCCACCTCTGAAAAAAGTTCCTTAGCTTAGGTAAATCAGAAAAACAATGAAAAAGCTTATACTGTGATGGCTGTTTATTCATTCAGACATGTAAAAAAGGCCCCCAAAGTTCCCACCTAAAGCACATATTTTGTATTGTACATGTAGAATCCCTAAGTGTGTTTTCCTAAATCTTAGTGTTTGGAATAATTTGTGGATTTGCAAATGTTTGAATTTCTCATTGTCTTCATTCTTGGAGTCCCTTAGATTTCTTATTCAATGAAAACCCACAGCCATCATGAAAGATGAGTAGTGGTCTTTGCCTGAAAATAAGTCTTTTCCTTTTTGAAAATATCTCTTTTTGAAGGACCTTAGCCTTGTGGCACTGCTTAAGGAAAAAAAGAATAAAAAGAAAAAAAAAATAAAAGCAGCCATTTATTAGCAAGAAAATATTTAGGCTATATATATATCTGTCTATGTATCCTTGCTCTTTTTGTCAGTCTGCATTATAAAAACAATTTGTTATGTGCTTCAGCACTGTCCTCAGGGCTTCAAAGTAGCATGCTGGTAAAACAGAACATCTTCAATAGCATCTGCTCAACAGCAGCTGTTTCCGGCTTTCTCTTTGTTGAGAGCTACCTTTCATCAGGTACCGAGTCTGCAGGAGGGCGAAAGACTGGATTTTTACAGGTCCTACAAAGGAACCTCCACAAATTGAATTTTTAAGGTTCCCAAGTATTGCTTTATAGAATAAGAAAAGAAGGGGAAATGTATTAAATTATAAGAAGCAATGTGCTACTTCAAATGATTGCTGGATTAATAGTTTGTATCAAATGGCAATTTTAATTCTCTCTCTATTGGAGAAATAGAAAGCAATTAATCTTCTGTAGCACATTGTGAAAAATAAGGGCTTATACAGTATCTCAGTGAGGCTGTTCTTTCACTTAACCTTGAGCTGGGCAATAAATAATTATAAATGCAGCTACATCGCAAGGCAAAAGTAATTTGGTGAAATAGAATTATCATCTAATGCAGGAATAAGAAATTTGAATTAGGTTTCCTGATGTTCTTTGTTCCAGAAAAGTATGAATTTGATTGTGATTTGTGCATAAAAGAGTGCAGAGGTTTTACAAAGCGGATTTTATACCCAAACTATCACAAGATGATTTATATTGCAGTGTTGACATAGGCAAATACTCTTGTACTTTCTCAGCTATAACTCACACAGAGCCTCTGATGAGAGGACTTGTTTTAGAGAGGGGAGAAGGTGATGTCCAAGGTGTATGGGTGTATTAACATCTGTCAAATAATTTCCTGCTCTTCACTAAGGGCACCATGTTGTCAGTACTGCATTCCACAAAATTTTCAGTGTGTCCATCAAATAAAATTTTGTCCAGCTGCGGCATGCTGCTGAGGAGACTAAGGATGCAGCTGAGAGCTGCTTCATCCTGGGCTTCTCTCCTGCCCATAGGGCTTGACAGGACTTCAGCCTTGCCCCTCAGTGCCACACTGCTTTTCCCTAAAGCTCCCATACATGCCTTTCAGATCCCAAAGCAGTGTTGTTAACCTCACTTCACCTTGGGACTTTTCAGCCAACTCAGTGGAAACTGGTCAGTGGAAGGATCAATGAAGCATATATGATATGGGTCATCGATTCATGTCATGGAGCAGTGCATGGGATACTCTGATAAGGAGAGGTAAAGGATGTGAGAAAAAAAAAATTAAATGCAGGAGTGAAAAGAGCAGTATTTTTTTACTGCAGAACCATGCCTCAGCATACTGCTCCACTAGAGCAATAGGCAGGAGCTGTTCAAGCTCCATGAAAATGGGAAGCCTTGAGTTTGTTATGTCAGTTTCTGTTCAGGAAGAAAGTATTCCTCAGTATAATAAAGCAAATATTATTCTTCTTTTCTTTGAGTTGCTCATCTCTGTTTCCCAGAAATCTGTCCTTGCAATATAAGGAAAAAGAAATAAGTTCCTAGGAAACACAGCTAGCAATGGCAGTGGATTTGCAGGACATTGTTGAGTCTGCACACTGATTTCATGGAGATATTGTATGGCTGCAGTGAGCCATATTTATACTTGCATGGTGGACACTTCACAGTGATAAATACTCATCTGCTTTTACCCATTTTGTCTAGGTGTTGATAGTGTGCTGTGGAGCATTTACAAACTAAAATGAAGAAGTTTTCTTGCTTTTATAAAATGTAAATAAATATAATGTGCAATTGCCCACATGCTTTTCATTTCCTTTATGCAAATTTTGGACTAACCAAATGGCTACAAAGGCTGACATGGTATGTCAAAAGTTGTGGAACTAAAGAAATTATGGAACAGAAGTTATGGAACTAACATTTGTACCTGCCCCCCCCACCTCCCCTTTTCCCCTCTTTGGTGTATTTATTTGTTACATTATAAGGAAGAATGTGTACATGCGGAGCTAATAATGTTTCATTGAGATTTTTAGTAAGTTAGGGTATAAGTGGTCTTTTTACTCTTGCAGCAAGTCCATTTGCTGTCCAATTTGAAACCTGGAGAAGGGCATAGTTAGTTCAGTTTCTGTCTGCTCGGTCTACTTGGTCCTGATTGCTACATTGCATTAGTTTACAGTGGTGTTTGGAATGCATTAGACTGCCATTTTTGCTATGCTATGACCTGTTGTGTATCTAGAAAGATATGATTTATTGGAGAAACAGGTTGGGGCTCATGGAAAAACAATTTATCTTAAAGAATTACTTGTAGATGACTAGTAAAATGTTGACTACAAGTAGGCCATAATTAATGAGCAAGAACTCTTTTCCTGAGTTACCTCCTGTAGGTAAACAGACTCAGCACATCCATCAAACCAAAACTGAGAGAATGAGGGGGGTACAGCCTGAGTCTCCAGTTAGCAAAGCAGTTGTATTTATTTGAAGCTATCCCAGCTGGGTGCTTTGCTGAGTGATTGCAACATTGGCAATCACAACAAATCTTGGATTTCTTACTTCTTGTAGGTTTCCTAAACTTCTAATGTACTTCTGGAGCTGCAGCATTCCAGGAAGGTGAACAATGGAACAGAAAATGGGCTGATAAACCAATATCTTTCTCTGATATCCCTTGAAGTGGCCTCACACCTTTTCTTTCATTTTCTTTTCATTATGTTGTGGTGTGCAAGTATATCAGTAGTTGCTTAGTGAGCTCTAATCATGTTGAGCTCACTAAGCACAAAAGTAAATGTCAGAAACTTTTGTTGATTGTTTGTTTTAAAGCAACTTTGTCACAGGGCTTTCAAAAGCTTTAGTCTGGAGATGTTTGATCAGGAGATGAAACAAGTGGTAGCCTAGTTTTTATACTATACTGTAGTAATGTGAAAATCTCAGTAAGTTTTGTTAACTGGAAATGTGATTTCACTTGACTTATGTCTGTGTTGTGAGGGATCTGTGGTGCCGAGAGGTAGCACTTTACAGTGCACTCTGTGCTGGCAATGGAGTAGGGGTGGATACTGCTGGATCTGCCATCCAGGTGATTGATTTCTGATTTTGCTTTACTAGATACAAGAATATGTCATTCATTTTCTTGTTCAGCAATTTGGGAATTAGAGTTACTTTTTAATACCTAAAAGTCAAAGAACTCCAGCTATCCTCTGTTTGGGGCAAGGTCCATAGAGCTTAGTGATTAGAGAATCTGCAGGGAAGGTGGAAGCTTTCTGGATGTGGAAAAAAGGGGAAAGTTTGAGTGTCCATGACAGGAATCAGCCCTCAGAAAACCACCTACTTAAGAGTTGACAAGAGTCGACATATTTTCAAAAATCCAAAGAACTAGCTTGCGGGAATGAATCCCAGAAGCTCAGCAGTTAGGTGAGGTCGTGCATGTAGTTTCATAATTGGGTTGTGCTGTAAATGAGGAAAAGCCATAATGTTCAAAATTATTGTTCAATTCCTTAGGTAAAGGTCATGTGTCATACTTTCTAGTGGTTTTGAAACTAGAGATAACTTTAGATTAATTTTCCAATATGCCTGTGAATTGCTTAAGAAACTCCCTTAGTCTTGATGCACAATGAAGATAGTAAAAGCACTGTTTCAGGATTCAGTCTTTACTCAAAATTTGCTATCTGAGCATTTTCTATGCTTTCTAGTGTCTAAAGAAGGATAGAATTAAGATGCTGAATTTAAAACTTAGTCTATCTAAACATTTGCAATTTCTACAACGCACTGTATCTGTCCTACTAGAAATACAACCTGTAGACTGCTGGTGTCCTTGGGAAGAATTGGGTTGGGCCCAAGAGCTGTCCTTTGCTGCATGAATGTTGGGATCTTCCTAGGCAGAACTGAGTGATTTGTTTCCTTAGGAACAGTGAATTCTTGAATCCCAACTGGCCAAAAGCTGATTTTTTTAACACCTTCCATATGAATGCTTTGTAAATTACCCCAAGACAAGTTTGTGTAGAGGTTTTCTTTCAGGTTAGGTTTGTGGAGTTTTTTTCAGTATGCATTGTGTCCATCTGTTTCTTTCCAAAGATGAACCTCTTTCTATAATTCACAAAAGCCCTATATGTGTGCCTTCTGAGTATGAGGAGGATGAGTTTAGGTGTGTCTGTTCTCCTCCATGTGATTAACAAGTAGAAAAGAAAACTGGTGGTTTCAAGCACTAGTTCTCCCCAGGGCAGGAGGTTAACATTTAACAAGATGACTGCCCTTTTGAACAGTCCCAGCAAAAGCAGATGCAGATTTTATCGAGGCTTGATCTTTTGAAATTCACTTTGCCTACTCAGCCTACTTCTCACAGGATTTTTCCCACAGCTCACAAAGGATCCATCTGGAGAAAATTGCTAAGCAATGTTTACCAATCCATCTGTGCTCTTGAATGTCTAGACCTGTGTAAGGGCTGAGGTAAAGTCTTTATAAGCTGTCATGCTGAAAAACATTTTGAAGTCCTCCTGTGGTTTGCAATATATGAAATCTAAAGATCAGAAATTCTGCTGAGGCATTTTTCCGATTCATTCCAATTCTTCAGCAATTTTTAGGGCAATTTCTGTTATAATAAATATGATTATTAGGTAATTAAATACTGCATCTCATTCATATGTGTCTAAGTCACTGGAATTAAGGTTGTAGGGACTACTTTTGCATTGCCTGTTTTCTGATTTCTGAATATTTAACCGTGTTCTCCGAGACCATACAGACACAAATGCATTGACCTGTATTCCCATTTTTGAAAGCTGGAAATATGACCCCTAAAGAGAATGCAACTATAACCAAGCAGTGACAAATTTCTCCCAGTTTTCAGTGCTTGATTTTCATTTCAGGGATCTGTTTGTCTCTGTACTGTTGTCAATGTGTGTGGTTTGCTGCAGATTTATTTATCAAGATTTTTCTCACAGTTCA
Source organism: Petroica traversi (assembly GCA_025920805.1). Taxonomy (NCBI): domain Eukaryota; kingdom Metazoa; phylum Chordata; class Aves; order Passeriformes; family Petroicidae; genus Petroica; species Petroica traversi. The sequence goes on along the minus strand of JAHLSL010000117.1, from coordinate 2,457,422 downwards.
TGCATCCCTAGCTTTAGGATTAATGCAGTTCCCTGCTGAAGTGTCCTTCAGTAGTGAAACTGCTGTGATTACACTGTGGGAAAGCAGGGCTGGCATGAAGGGAATCTTGGGGAGTACAGGATTTCTCTTTACTTTGGACCTTAACCTTCTGCTGGTGTGAACTGACATTTGGACAGCTGCATCTGCACAGACCGTCCTGCACCATCAGAATTCTTATTTCCTTGCAGGGCTTGGGAAAGAATACTAAGATATATGTAGTATTTTCATCCTGGCTACTTCAACCTTTAGTCTTGAAAAGCAGATTATTATCTATTGAGCTAGAATTGTATTTGTATTTTGGCAGTATGTTAAAGTAGAGTCTTAGCAAACAGGCACCACTTGCCCTTGCCTGAGAAGTAATATTGATTCCAAGAAGATGAAGAAGCTTTTGTCTTCTTGTTACAAAAGATTGTAATATTGACATAACAGAAACTGAAAAATTGAACATAATATAGTGGGGAATTTTCCTTTCATTTGAAGGACAACACTGCAAAAAGGTGCTTTATAGTTACTAGGTTGTAAAAGCATATGGCGAAATGCTCTCATCTTTTTTATTGTATTTACTTTTTATGACAGCTTTCCAGAACCCCTGTGTTAGGCCTGGGAATCCTGCTACTATTTTCCTTGGAGACCTAAGGACCCTGACCTGTATGGAGCATTTCTAGTTTTTGTGGAAAGTTGTATGTGTTGCTGAGCCCACAAGTAAAGCCATGGTATTATTAAATGCCTAGTAAAAAAGAAAGGGGTAGTGGTGGCAATATACCTCAGCAAGGTTCAGAGACCACCTTCTCCCCTTTCGTTTTGATAGTGCTTTCCATGGAGTCTTTCCTTGCAAAGAGGATAATGAAGTCATAAGTCCACCAGACTGTTAAAAAATGCTGAGTTTTGTTCTCTAATGAGATCTCAGAGGCCAGGACACCATTCCTGCTCTCCCTTTGGAAGAAAAATTAACTGCAGCAGCTAGGCTGGATGCTGTGGCCAGAGAGGCTGGGAGGCTGTCAAAGTAGTTGGAGATGGAGCAATAGGTTTCCAATAAATTTGACTCTTTAGACAAAATAACATCTGTGCCCATACAGAGAAATTATCATTCCAGGGAAATGTCCTGAAAGTAATTTCAAAGCCTCCAACATAGAAGTGGCTTTTTGGGAAGAAGGTAGATTTGGAACCTATTCAAGAGTGAAATCTTCTGGGGAATTGGGATAACATGAATGTTTTCTGCGTTGGAGTATGTGGGAGGGATGTAAATAAACATAAAAACTACTGGAATGCTGTGAGGGTTATTTCATTGCTTCAGGACAACATATCACAAGCAGTTGATGGGACAGGGTAGGGTATTGCTGTTGCTTCTGTCTTTGAAATAAAGACAACAGGCTATGGCAATGACTGCTGCCTCATACTAAATTTGCAGTAGAGGGGGAGAATCCCTACCCTGCTCAGAGGTAAAGTCTAGCAGAATATTTCTGGTCTTTTGGTAAAGTAGAATTTGAGGAATGTTGCAAACATACCTTTATTTAAAGTGAAAAACATGAATCTGAAAGGTAGAGACAAGAAAAAGAAAGGGGAAGAGTGAACTCCTTGTTACATTTTCAATATCCAAGTTGTTGCTGAAGAAACAAAAATACTCTCATTCTTCTCCCTTGCTTGAAGTAATCTGTTTATGCCTTGTATTTCTATGAACTGTTGTAGAAAAAATAATAATTACAGTGTATGAGACTAATTCTTCTACACTGCATTAAGTTTAAAATAATGTTGGATCCATATTTCCATTAACAAGCAATGAAAAAGCCATTACGACTAAGACTTAACAAACAACCAATTCAGTTCCTGCAAATGTTTCTACAGAAGCTGCAGAGCTGTAAATATATAAAAGTGATAGCCTGGAATGTGCTGTGGTATCTGTACTGTACCCAAAATTTCAATTCAAGTAAAAAATGGTTTTTCTTGTAGCTACTAGATTAGAACTAAAAAAGGGCAGGTTCAAAGAGGTACTGAGCTCTTATTTCCTATATGCTTTAGGGAAATTAGGAAATTTAGTTTTATCACTTTTACATTTTCTCCAAGCCCCCATCTGTAGAGAAAGCGTTAGGCTCACTTACTTTTAAACTATCGATATAGGTGTTCTATACTATTTCAATTAGTGTCACTGGGCCATTTTTCATCCAGTGCCTGTAAATACAGAAACACAGTTCTTAGGCATTTACTGGCATAAACTCCAGAAACAGCCAGCTTCCTTTAAAAAGTTGCTCGCAGACTCATTCTGTGAGTGAGTGTGCCATATGCCTGAGGTCCTCAGGTTATACAGTAATGGGTATCATAGAAATAGGATAGATTTTCATTAGCACTTCTCAAGGGAGTGTTTTGGATTAAATAAGTTAAAAATTCCCACTAGACAGAACGTCTTTGTTAAATGTGCTTTATTTTTTGCAGATGAGCTCATTACAGCATAACTGCTGATACACTTCTTTTGATGCATGGCAAGATGTAACTGCTTTGGCCTAGTCATTAATTTAGGACACAAAGATGTGCTACTAGTTTTTCAGAATGGGAGGACTGTAATAATTGGAGGCAGGTGGAATTGAAGAAACTTTCCCTAGTAATATGAGAAAAGCCTGGCACATGGCTCTCCACAGCTCTGTCCAGGGATGTGTTCTCCTCAAAGGACACCACCTGAAGAATGGGTGACTCTGAAGTCAGAGGGCAGAATTTAGCCCAAAGTGTCTTGAAATAATTTTTTCAATACTTTACATTAGTAAAACCCTGCTGTGGGTTAAGGCTTGGTCATGCTGCTTTTTCCTGTGCTCCTTTTCCAATGCTGCTCTGAACCATGGGAAGAGCGTGGCTTTGTCTGTGAGATTGAACTGGTGTCATCAGTGAACAGGTGTACCTAGCAACTTGATTCCCTTGCAGAAGGGGTGTTGCAGGTGGTGGCTGCAGTGTGGCCAAGTCCCCATCCCATTCTGGGTGTTAGCAGAGCTAAACTACAGCAACCCCTGGATCACTTTTCCCACTGTGCTGAAGCCATGCAGTAGGTGTGGTGTAGGTCCACAGCCTGAGGATTGCTTCAGTGCCTACAGCCTGGAAGCAGGAAGCACTTATTTTCCAGCTTCCACCTAAGTGGTAGCATCTAACTGTGACCCTCTGTGCCAAACTTTGTTCCAGAGCCAATTTGTAAATGTCAGCTTTAGCTGGGAAGTCCCTACCACTCTCACCATCCTAACATTATCTTCCAAAGAGCCAACGAAAATATAGCTCTGATGTATTTCTTTTGGTGCTCAGATGCCATTGCATGTGAGATATTATCATGAAAACCACATTATCGCCGTAACTCAGGGCCTTCGGGCATCTGATGTTGCCAATTGCCTTCACTTCTTGCTGGTATGTAATTTATCACTGGCCTGGCCTACCCTGCTAATATGCGCCCTTTGTGGGCAGAGGCGAAGCTAATATACTTTCAAAGTGTATTTGAATTGCTTCCATAAATCACAGCTGTCACTGTGAGCAGTTTTATCACTTGCCAGAACAATATGTTATGCTCATGCTTTATAGTCCTTGTGCTATTCTGAACTTTTATTTGTGTAAATTGTAATGCATCATACCTTCTTTTATCAAACAAATTTGAACAGCCCCGGGTTTTTTTATTATTATTATTATTTTATTTTTACATGGAAATTGTGCAAAGAAGAGCTTTTTAATGGGATATGCTTTATAGTTGTAATTATTGTTTTTTATTAGTAACTAGCTCTAAGGACACTTGCAGTTTGCTTCTATTTGTTAATTTTCATTCTTCTAAGAAGTTCATGTAGCTGGGGTAGCTTTGTTTTTGTAGCTAATTTCCTCTCCAACTCTGATGAGCAGCAGGAAGAGCAGCTACATGGCAATTGTTAGCCATGGAGTTCAAGATGGGGAGGAGGAGCCTCCTTGCCTCATAGATTTTATTTGCTATCTGTACAGGATATCCACCAAATTAATCAATCGTGTGGATTTAAAATAAAAAACCTTGTGAAATCCAGAAAGCACTTGCAGGCGAGCCATCCTACCTGAGAACTCAAGGGTAGTGTAGCAGGGAAGTCATGAGTAGGTATTTGCTATGCCTAAAGCATAATTAATGCCTTCATCTGGGAGTGCTTCCCCTGAAGCACAGAAGCAGCTGGAAGCATGAACAGCACAAGTACTCAGAGCTGTGCTAGGCTGCCCTGGCTCAGGCGTGGGCTGGGGAGTGGGACAGTTGTGCCTCAGCAGCCAGAGCCACTCACCTGGGCAGGGACCAGCTGTGCCCACACTGCCTGCCCGCCCCATCCCTGTCCCAGGCGTGCTGAGTGGGGCTGTCCCCATCTGCCAGCTCAGCCTCCCCACCAGGCAGGGACCTGGTAACATCACAGAAACTCTGCACAGACTTAAGCTCATCCATCATGTTTTCCTTCTCCTGTTTATGAGATCTGTTTATGAGTGTGTGAACTGTGACTGGTTTAGGGCTTCACTGCAAGAAGAGACTCTCCTCAGCTCATCTTTCTCAGGGATGCTCTGACATTAAATGCACTGTTTCCAGAACAGCCAGTAAAATATCTTCTTTTTTTACAGCCATGCCTAAAATACCAGTGAATATTTATGAACCAATTTGCCGTGGCTTCTCCTGTGATGGGGGGAAAAAAACCTGTGGGTTTTTTTTTTTTTAAATTGATGCCATAGCTCATTCCAGAATATGAGAACAAGGTCTATAAAGCAGTCAGTTTTATAATTAGAAAATTATTTATTTGCAGCAGATATATTTGCTAAAATGTGACGATTGTAGTCCTCTGTTTTTTTAATGTAAAGAAGATATTATGCTAATTGTTTAAAACTGAGCAATGTCTCTAATGGAAATTTTTTAGGTGCAGGTCAAGTTCCTTGTCATGAGGAGTAGTCTAAAGGTATGACTTAGGTTTGTCCTTTTACAGAAGTTAGTGTTTATTCTCAAGGTTTGCACTCAGAACGAGCAGTAGTTGCTAAAGAATGTTCTGCAGATGTGTTTGCAGAACCTGTGATTGTCTCTTTTCAAAAATTTCAGCTACAAAGACATTTTCAGCAGATTGGCTAGGCACATCAGCTACCACTTCAGAAATGCGTGTTGTAAATTTTACATGAAGAGACATTTTTGGCAGCTGCTTTGTGGTTTGACTTTGAGCAGCCCCAGAAAGGGTATGTGAAATCAGTTACCCCATCCAGACCACATAAGCAAGAAATTTAGCCTAGGGATTACTTGGAGGATGGTACTGCATTAAAGTCAATGATTGCACATAGAGGAATTCATATATACTTCTGCCCACGTACATAGATCATTTCATAGGGTCAGAGGAACTGAGTATGGAGGATACTCCTGATTTGTGGGAAAAAAAACCCCAAACACTAAGAAACCTGTTTTTTTCACAGAAAATATCTCTCCCACCTCAGCTGAGCCTGGGGAGCTGGAAAATGCCTTTAGCAAGCATTGTAAAGCTTCTGTAAACCTTTCCAGTTTAATTTTAAAACATCCATTTTTATTGCTTTGCTGACAAATTTCTGATTCACAAAGACCTGGAGTTAATATTTTGCTCTGGCAAGTGACTCTTACTATACCCTCTTCCTCACCTTCCTGCAAGTATTGACAGACTTAGAGCTCTGGGAATGTGGCCCTACCCCTTGCAGGCACTGCCAGAAAAAAAAAACCCTAAAAAACCCAGACATCTCTTTTTTGGGTTAAAGAAGCATTCTTCATCTAATTTAAAATTTTGCTAACCTCTGTGTGTAACTCTTTGCTAATTCAGCACTTAAAGGTCTCTTCTTATTATAGATTATATTGAAGATCAGATGCTTTTCCATTGGCTTTATCAACTGAATATATATCACTTCTCAACACTGCTGGATTTCAAAATGTTTTATGAAGATGCCACTCCTGAAAACGTTATTTTACGTTTAGATGAGAAAACTAATAAGCGGAAAAAAAGAAGTAATGCACTCAGAGTGTACTAAGTCCAAGGCAAGCAAAAAGCCATCAAAATTTATGATGTATGCAAGGAAAAAGTTCTGCTTCTGGCTCTCAAATCTACCTTGAAAACACACCCAGGTTGATCTTAAGGATTTATGCTGAGTAGAAGACTCCATATGTTTATGGTCTTTATTGTGCATTTTCCATGGCTCTGATTGCTTAGCTGGCATCTGTCAGGAATTCAGACTTTGCAAATACTTTTGGCTGTGAAGATTGTAAACACAGCTTTGCTGGGGTTGCAAAATACTAAGTGTGCTGTGTGACAGCAAATGCTCCATGGCAGGTCTGCCCCAGTGGTTTCTGAGGGCAGACATCACCCTGGAGAGACCCACAGCATACAAAGCACAAATATTCAGAATACTTTCCTGCATTTAAATTTGTGCTATGCTTTGGGATTTTTTTGCTAATGAAAGTAAATTTTGCATCATTTACATGTGCACAGTTGCAGATACCTTGAGGGGAGATAAGGGGATCAGGACCACCCTGTGGGTTTTGCAGAACAAATCTGCATAAAATGCTCTTGCTTGACAGATTAGCTTTCTCAAGCTGTTACACTGATTGAGTTAACCAACATCTGCAGCAATAACACCGGTCCAGCTATAGTGGGAGATTCCCAGTTAATGTGCTATGCTGTTAAAGCTGGGAATGAGCAAGAGCATAGAGGGGAGGTTTTCTTTCGTGTAGCTGAATTAAACCCTGTTCTGGCTGGACATTTTGACAACTGTTAACCACAGGCCTGATTCCGGGCTTTCTCAAGCCTGCAGAAAGACTGCCCCTAGCATGAGTGAGGCAGGTACTGTGGGACTAATGTCTGCCTGTTTCCCAAGCACTGCTGTCACCCTGCTGTACAATTTGGTAAAGACTTGGGAATCAATGCAGAAGACAAGTGATGACTTCTGAAGTCAGCTTCATTCTCCCTCTCTTTTTCTCTTTCTTCAGCTCTCTCTGGGCCAAGACTTCTTGGCACAGTTGTTCAGGGAATCTTGCTATTTGCTGCTGAGTGTAATTTCTGTTAATTTCTTTTGTGAATTACAAAAGGAATTTGTGACTCCAGGTGTTAATCCTCTTGTTTTCAAAAGTGACACTAAACCATTATTGGAAAAGTCAAGGGTGAAAGTTTGCATCCACAATGTATTCCATGTTTTCTTTTTTTCTTTTTTTATTCTTTTTTGGATGTTTATGTTATTCCACAAGAGTTGAAAATGCATTTTCCTGTGATGTGGAGATAGGCAGGCTTTGTGAATTTAGCTACCTGATTCATCATAAGAGCTTGTAAAACTGAATGATTGAGTTATTCTTTGGACAATTGAAACAAAAACTAAAATTCCTCTGAAATGAGATTCATACCGTAAACACCCTCTACACCAAGGCAAACGAAAATATATTAAAAAAATCCTATATATACTAAATCAAACAAAAAACCCCCAAGTTTTGGAAATTGGTAGTGTTCTATTTGGAATGTTGAAGGGGAATACTTTTCACTTCCAGACATTTTTTACTCATTTATTCCCTTCTTTATATGATGGACAGTTTGGCCACAGTGAAAGCTAACTGGGCACTGGGGTGACCACACCTTTCACCCCCTTCCAAGCAAAAACTTTAGCTGGTAGATGCAGCCCAGTTGTAATACAATAATCACATGTATTGCTTTTGTTCTGTGTAAGAATTGCAATTAGTGTTTACATTTCTGCAGTGATATGGAATGGAGTGGATGCTCAGAACAGAGACTGATACAAAGTACTTAAAAACACTTTACAGGTGTTTTACCTTGTACTTCAAGGGCTAAAGGGAAGGGAGGTTCTTCCTGATAACAATTGCTTTAGAAAAGGCTTAACCCAACTTCATTAAGGCACTTTTAATCAAGAAAGACAGGAAATGTAAACTAGTGTCTCTGGTAAACAAGAAGGGTTGGTAATTGCAAGGCAAACATGACTGGGAGCTCCCTGTGTCTGTGCTACAGAAGTGGCGTAAGGTGGACTCATCCCTGATTGCCATTTGGTTTATTATTTCCCAGTATCTCTTGGTACATAGCCACTGCTTAGTCTAATGTCCCTTTTATGTAGGCACATAAAAGTGCAAGGACTATGCATAAATGTAGGCTCAGTTCCACCTTGCCCCATTTTTCTCTTGCAAGTTAAGCAGTGGTTGTGCAGAAGGATTGAGAAATTAATTTGTTTCATATATTGTATGTTTTATTGGAATGGAACCTCTCTTTCCTTAATTTGATTGCTAGCTGCCTGGTCAAGTTTCTCAGAAACCTTTTAAAGCATAGCTAAGGATATAGTGTGAATAAATGTGCTCGTATCTTTCCCATTGGAGATCTTCTCCTTCAAGGGGTTGAGTTCCCTGGTCCAGAAGTGTATTCAAGCCTGAAAATCATTGCTCTGAAATCAAGAAATTACCTTATATGCTTAATAGTTAAGCAAATTCTCAAGGGCACTGCTGCACAGGGCCAGAGTAATCACTGTGTTGCAGGCGAGTGCTTCTAATATGGTACAGAGCTGGTTAAGGTCAATTGCTAACCCCTGTAGTCTTTGGATTGCATTCTGCATGGGTGCACTTGGAAAAGATGAGATTTTTGTAGTTGGATCCATATGGGCAGACATATGCTCCATCAAAGTCCTGTTGGCTTCAGTATCATCCCTGTGCCTGTTTGCATTGAGCTGGGGGCTGTAGCCCATAACTTGCTGTGTCCTTATGTTAGAGGTAAACAAACAAACTCAAGGCTTTTTGCTCAGTGATTTGGTACCTTTAGCTCTGTGCAGAAGCTGTAGGGAGGAAGAGTGCAATCAGGCAGTGGCTGTGCCTTTGTTTCAGGCAGTATTTACAGTTGGTGTGTTTATGCAAACTCTTCCTGAGGCTGAGACACAGAATAAAGCCCAGCTTGTGAAGGTGAAAAAGCAGGGTTGTTAGTGGTATGATGCTAGCAGTCTCCCTACAGTAAAATGGAACACAGTACAGTGAACTGTATCACCAGAATGTTGCAGTCTTCTTCCAATAGACAGGATGTGGACAGGGCAGGGGCCTGTACCTGGTGCTGTGCTTCTGCCTGGCAGAAGCAGCATGAGCCCAAGGACTGTCCATCTCCACGACTGGGCTGGTGAGCAGCAGCCTGCCTGAGCAGTCCCTGCTCAGGAAAGGACTCTAAGCACTCAGCATGCATATTTTGGTGTACTTTCCAGAAAAGTGTTGTGCAGTTCTGCTCCTTTTCTCTGGGCAAAAATATTTCCCTTGTGTGCTTATTTTTCTGCCTGCAGTTGTCTTTTCTATTCAGGAATGCATCATCTGCACTGTAGGGACTGCAGCTATTCCTTGAAGATTGTATCTGGCATGGAGGTTGACTGAGCTTGTGCTTGTAGATATTTCAGTATCAGGAGCTGATGCCAAGATAACAAGCTGATATCAAGAGCAAAGTTATAGATAGATCAATACACAGGGGCTCAAAATTTTTTTTGCTCAGACCTGCCATTATTCATTAGTGGTCAATCCAGAAAATCAAACCAGAAGAAATGAATCTGCTGAAATTCAGTGAATCTGTGGTTTGCAGCTTGCATGGAAAATTTGATCCTGCTGGTTTTGTATTTGTGGGTTTTTTTGAATCATACTGAATTTTGTTTTTGTGGTTAGCGGTCCCATTGCACACTCCTTAGGGATTTATGAACAAAATCAATAGATATTGCTTATAATAGTTATTCTTGGCCACTAACTGTTTTATGTAACACAATGCAAACATAGACACAGGTACATATGGGAAGTATTGCACCTGCTGTTTGTCTAATGAGCACATCATAGGCACTATGAGCACTAATGGGTTCTCATATTGGTGTTTTAGTTACACATTAACTATTCAAAAACCTTGTAAAGAGGAATTGCTGCAGACCTCACCAGTGTAACAGTCTGTGCCTACAGTAAGAGCTACTACCAGATTTGCATTTGTTTTGGTCTTAAAGCAGTAAATCTCCCTTAAGAGCATCCGGCATTTTCTCCAAAATTATCTGTTTGCCTGCTCATGTGTCTCTGTTGACTCTCCTTAAGGCTCTCGGGATTGATGGGCAGGGGCTGAGAGCAGGATTATTCCTAGATATTCCTTAGCACTATTTTGGACTTCCCTGAGGTTGTGAGAACTCTAAACCAGCTTGCAATACATGCCTTTTGTGGCTTAGCTCTGTTGGGATGAGAGGGCTTTACCCCTCTCAGAATAATATTCCCAGGTCCTGTAGTACCCTCCCTGCAGGCACCTCAGCTGGCTTTGGGCATCTGCAACACTCCAGTGTAAACCCTTGTTCATGGTGCTGGCTGAAGGAAGCACTGTCTGAGGCTCATTTCTCCAGAGTTGCTGAGCCTGTTCATGTAGCTCCATGAATTAACTTAGTTCAAAAACATAATCTTTATGTTCCTCCTCTCTCTTTATTTCACCTGTGTTATTTGATGGCTGGGTGACTCTCTTTTTTATTATTATTTATTTTTTTCTTCCCTTGGTCGCCAATAAAATGCAGAAGTCTCAGATTACAAAAACAGCTGCACATGCCTTGGGTTAATGCATTTAAGTCGGGCTCCAGGGTCTGGGCAAGTGCCAAGATCCTGGATCAGCTGCTTTACCGGAATTAGGCTGCTGTAATGGAGCCCTACATTATTGTGTTGCAATTATTTTGGGCTGCAGCTGGCTGTTCCCTCTATTTTTTCAATTTTTTTTTTTTTTACTGAAGTGAGATAAAAGGATTTGTCTTAAAAATAGAATTTTCTTTTCAGAATCTTACAGAAGCTTTGACTTATATACCATGTCTATAAGAGGTGTGTTGCGGTGGTCGTAGGTGCCACTCTGTTTATGGTTAGATTTATCTTCAAGGAGAAGAGCAAGAAGTATTTGTTATAGTTTTTGAAGAGCAGGAAGAGTGCTAAATGGTCTCAAAACATAAAATAGATGTGTATTGGAAAGGAAATAAAATAAGTGATTAAAGTGTCATATAATTACATGGTTTTAGGTTCTCAGCAAGAACAGGTTTATTTTCAGCATCAAGCCACTTACTAGTAGCAGATTCTTAAAGCTGTCCCTATAATTTGAAAATCCTTTGTGTAGAGAAGTAAAGCAATGGATCCAGATTTTAAACTGAAGAAAAACATTTCTCCAGCCTTGAGTCTCCTGTATTTGTATCCATTCAAGCTCTTTTTGATCCATATTTATATACATTTCTTGTCAAATAACAGCTCTCTCAGGTTCTCCAACTGATAGCAAAAAGTAAACTGAATGCAATCATTTATCTTTGAACTGTTCAACTGTGCCCTTCTTCATGTTCTTGTTAATAATGCCAGGTCTCCCAGGAGCACTCTCACGCAATTTTATCACATAAGCTTTTTGTTTGACCTTACCTGCTGTTCCCCTGGAACATAAGGGGGGGGGCAAAAAAAGCCAAAATGCCAGCCTGCCTTAATTAAAATTCTAGTCTCAGAAGATGTTACAGTATGTGATTTCATTAGGTGTATATAATGAAAGTATTTAATCATGCCTCTTACTTCTGGGCCTTTTTACTCAGTAGTGAAATCGCCAAGTATTAAACCAACTCTGCTCAGGTGCAAAAAAGTAACTGAGGGGTGGATATGCATCTTTAAGTGATCCATAAATTCATTTTACCCAGGATTTTGCATGTTTGCCCTAAAGGTAGTTGCTTGGATGATGAAGTAGAAGGCAGTAAATAATGTTCAGCGCTCTTTGCAAAAACATTTTTCTCCCATGGGACAGAGAGCATGCATATAAATGTTTATTAAAAGATAATGCTATTCCTCATTTCCAGGTTGGAACTTGGCATCATAGAAAAAGGGTAGAAGAATGGGTTATGGATGTTTCTTTGACATGTAAGAAGTTCTAAATTTTACACTGTGATATGTGGTGTTACTTCCATCATTTCTCATTGACATAATCTAAATCACCCCAACAGGAAGCTTTCTACCTCCCAGGTGAACTAATTTGTTTTATGTAGTGACTATTCTCAAGGAAAGGTCTGTGCACAAAGCCGTCTATTTTGGCTTTTGTAGAAATGTACCTTATTTTAGTTTATATAGGAAAAGCATAAAAAACTATAGTTTTGAGGCTCTGATCCTTCACACGTTTTGGACCAGGAGGGTTTGCTTTGCTAGGGAAGTTGTGTTATACCCCTAACTTTGTTTTTTTCCATTTTGTTAGAAGTGAAGAAGTGTGCCCAGTTGGCAGAATTGTCTTGAGTAGCTCATGAAAACATCCATGCTTCAGATGCTCTGTTCTTTGGGTTTCTTCCAGCCCCTGGGGTTGCAAAACAAGTAAAGCCAGGATTTCATATAGCTTTTTGAGGAAGAATAAAGCAAGAGGACAAGGAGAGGCAATTCACCTGAGTAAGATAGATCTTATTCTAGCACTCTAGAGGAACTTGCCACATGGGCAATTTCAGAGCTGTTTTCCACAAAAAACCAACCAAACAAAACAAAACGAAAACAAAAATCTAGTGCAGCAGAGTATTTTCATTAGCAGTTTTTACTAAATCAAACAAATAGGTTGCTCTGGAATAATTCAAAATTGCGGGAACTTTCCCAATTTAATTTCTTCTTCTGAAGCTGGGTGAAGATACTTTTGTACTATTGCTTTCATGGGATTTGCAGCTTTGTAAACCAGAGAGGGAAAGGGGTGGGGAAGTCAGGCCAACTTCTTTATCAGGCCAGCTACTTTTATAATAGTGGTTTTGTTCTTTCTTTTGTGATAATAAATCTTACTGGCTCATATATCTGATGCATATACATCTTGTTCATCTTCTTAATGCAGCTGAATATGGCTCTTTGTCTGCCACAAAAAAATGTGGCTATTGCTCTGTTATCGGGTTTTGGGAAGCATGAATGTGTTTTTTGCAAAGCTGTGGCCAGTTTAGGGACTGGGAGCTACGATTCTGGCAGCAATTATGTTTCAAGACTCAAAGTTCAACATCCTGCAGTTTTATAATGCCAGCTCTGCAGAGAATTATTCGTGTCACTGTCATTGTAATCACTTTAGGAATACATTTGCTGCATTATGTGTTTCTAGTGGATGTAGCTGGAGTGCCATTAGCTAAAAATTGTTTTGATCTCTCACAACTTGAAAGAATCGATGCCGTTAGTTTAAAATTTTGAAAACTAAATTGACATAATAACCCATGGTTTCCCCTGCAAGCTGTACTGCTGGAGTGGGATGTGCTTTTACCTGAAATGAAAGAAGCCAAACTGTGAGTCACTTGTGTTAAAAGGCTGCTCTTGTTTTTGGAGGGTCTGAACTTGGAGAGTGCTGTGGGGGAAATGGGTTTGTGTGCTGCTGTGGTTTTTGACATGTGTTGTTTTACGTGCTACCTCATACCTCTGTACCTGTTCTGTTGCTTCTTAAGTCTCCCTTATTTCAGGCATAGGTATTCTTGTTTGGTTTTTTCCCCCTTTTTATGTGTGTGAAAACAAAATAAAATAATGGCATGTTTTGAGGGGAAAGGGATGGATTTTTAGCATTCAGCTATTATGTGTTTGTTCTTCTAACTCACGTGGTGTCCAGTTCACACCCATAAATTATCTGTGATATCTTCAAGTAGAGTCTAAAGCTCAAACGTCTTACTAGGTCAAGACATTTTTATGTATATTGCAGAGAGAAAGCAGACGCAGTAGAAATGGATAGATCAACTGCAGCAGGTTTGCTTTGCAGTGTGCCATAAATTTTAGATCCAAGCTTAAACTATAAAATTGTTTACAAAGTAGTTTGGATTTCAGCTGCGCAAGATGCAGTTTAAGTCTTCAGTCTCACACAGAAAATAACACCAGGAGGGAGACATTAATTAATGTGTCTTCTGTGAGAGTCTTCCAAACTACAGAGACTTTGGGGTGAGGCTAAAATCAAAATTAAATTTATAGATTGATTTTACATTTTCCATGAGATCTTAGTCTATCATTTGCTGTGAAACTTGCCAGATAAGGGTCGACTCCATAATGAAAAAAAACCCAAACATTTTCCTTGGGCAACTGGGCACCCAATTCTAACACATCACACCTGAACATGAAAAGCCAGCAAGAATATGGTGCCTTGGAGCAGCACTCCTCTAGAGGAGGCAGTGCATAGGGGTGTTGTTATGATGTCCACACAGGAGGTGAAGCACCTGGTTGCAGTCCAGCACTTGAGTATCTCTCACAAAATCAGGAGGGGCTGATGGACCTCTGGAACAAGAAGAGCTTTGTTCTGGCTGCCAAAAACCCTCGCCTCGAATTCCTGCTCTCACTTGTGTTGGGAATGGATCTCATTATGTGGCTCCTACAACTTGGCCGACTACTGCACGCAAGGTTCCCCAGCTAGGCTGGCTTTCCTCCTGCTTTACAGATAACATTTAGGATCTGTTTGAGAATCATAAGGTTCTTTGGGATACTTAGGAACAAGGTTTAGTGGTGGTTGTGGCAGTGTTAGAGCAGTAGTTGGACTTGATAGTTTAGAGGTCTCTTCCACCCTACACAGTTCTGTGATTCAGTTCTGTGATTCCATTCTCTGGTTCTAACACAGTGTTCATCTTGATGAATAGCTTGCTTCAGTTTTTTCTCTCCTTCCAGTTTTGCAAACACTTTGGGATGAACCAGCTCAGAACTTTTGGTAAAAAAGCAAGCTGTCAAAAACTTTACCAAATATACTGATGTGTCTATGAGTGAATTTAGTTCTAAAATGACATTTTGTCTTCTCTGATTATAACTTATCATGGAAATTGTAAATTTATGTATATATATGTAACATAAGGTAAAAGCTACATCTGTCCTCTTTAATACTTTGCCCATAGCTTATTTTTAAAAGTAAAGGAAAACATAGCCTTGTAAAATTGTGGGGATACCAACCATAATCTTCAGTCTACAAAGGCTACTGATCACTACTTCAGCCAGGACAAAATAAACTAAAATGGACCAGAAATATCCCTTAGAATATCCACTGTACACATGTGATCTCTGCTTGTGGAGTGAACTGGTTGTCATTGCCAGCATGTGAGGAAAGGGAGGCGAGACTGAGGAGAGGATTTTGTCTCATATGCAAAAGATTAGTCCTTTTCCCTGGGAGACAGGAAAAGTGATAAGAGCTAGCTGGCTAACATTTTCCTAAGTATTTCAAATCTGGAATACGTAATTTAATGGTCTGACTACTACTGGACAATTAATATAATCTAATCATATCTTTATTACCAGAACTTATTAAACTGATTAATATCTTCTAGCAAGATGTCCATTCTCACTTTAGAGGTTTTAAGTGATATAAATGTCCTTCCTCTCTAGGTAAATTGTCTCCTTGTTAATTGTCTGTTGAAACTTTGAATCTTATTTCCAATCTGAAAAGTTTCAGGTTTATCTTCCAGCCATGTTATTTTATTATACTATTTTCTGGTCTGTTCAAGAACTATTGTTTTGGTTTAACCCCAGCCAAGAACTTGGCCCCATGTGGCTGTTACTTGCTCTCCCCGGTGGCACAGAGAAGAGAATCAGAAAATTGAAAATGAGAAAACTCACAGGTTGAAATACAGACAGTTTAATAGGGGAAGCAAAGGCCTTGTGTGCAAGCAAAGCAAAACAATCAATCCATTCACCACTTCCCATGAGCAGGCAAGTGTTCAGCCATCCCCAGGAAAGCAGGGCTCCTTCAAGCCTCAGAGTTGCTTAAGAAGACAAATTCCCACACTGAGCATTCCCAGCTCCCTCCTTGCCTCAGCTTATATGCTGAGCATGTTGTCATATGGTCTGGGATATCCCTTTGTTCAGCTGGAGTCACCTGTCCCCAGTGTGTCTCCTTCCAAATTCTTTGTTCACTCCCAGCCTCCTTGCTGGTGGGGTGGTACAGAAAGCTGAAAGCCTGAGTAAGCACTGCTCAGCAGTAACTAAAACATCCCTAAATTATGAACACAGTTTTCAGCACAAATCCAAAACTTAATCCCATACTAGCTATTAGAAAGGAAATTAATTTTACCCTGGCCAAAACCAGCTCAACTGTCTATTTGCAGATAGTTTTTCATCATTTGAATAAGTTAAGCAGTGAGCTTATTAAGCCTTTCAAAAAGAGGTGAACTTCCTGACTTTGGATCACGTTTTTAGCTTGTTTCTCAGCTCTTATCAGTTTTGGGGTGTCTTCTGCAAATGTAAGCACCTTCTGTGTGTAGAATTTGCTGTTACAATGTTTTCGAAGACTTCACATGTTCCGCACCAGGAGTTGGTGCATATTACCCTTGGTTTTTCCATGTTGAGCTCAAATTCATACTCTTCCCAGAGGCCCTGGCAGTTGCAGCAGAGGCTGGGCTGGTCTGTACTGGGAGAGAGAGGGGGAAGGAAAAAGAGGGTGGCATAGGGCACCAGAAAGGCACTGCACTATCTGCAGAGCAGGCAGGAGCATGACCAGATTCTGTGCAGCATTCCACCCAGCCCAGTTACCTCTGCTTGAGGATTCCCTTTTGACTTTCTTTTGGACTTTGCTTGCCTTAGCCAGGTTACCTGAATTTTAGGTGGCACTACAGTGAATGGAGCAGAAAGGGAGCAGGTGAGCTCTCAAATTGTGTTTCATCAAAACCACTATGTGTGTGTGTTTGCATTGGATGGGCTTGGGTGCAAGGACTCTGTTCAAGTGGAAAGAGTACAATAAGATTTGCACTTCAGGGGCTCTCCTGCACTCATCAGACACTCTTCACCCACAGTGCTGGTACATATATTCCAAAGATGTCTTGCTGACTTTGTTTCAAATCTAAAATAAGCAATGAAATAGTCCCTCCCAACGTGGATGTGCTTTCATGAAGGATGTATGCTCAGGCCAGGAGAGCACCAAACATGCTTTAATTGCACCTCAGGGTGACACTACTGGCAGAGGTGTAAAACAGCTGCATTTTGTCTTTTGAGCTGCATAACCTCATTAGGAAATGGAAACATTTGTGGGTCTTTCATGCAGTCTTTCTCCCCTGGGATGTTCAAGTTAGATGATTTTCAGCACGGTGATGCAGGCTGTAAAGGTTCAGAGAATTGCCTTGATGGCATGACAGCCTCTTCCATTTCAGCTGGAATCCAAAGCTCATCCTTCCTCTGAGGCATTCATCGAAATTCTGTGCACGATTTATTCCTCTGGTTGTTTAACAGTGTCTCTCATGTGTGCCCTGATTTAAAAAATCCTCCTTTGTAGCAGAGATAACATAGAGCAGGATGGTATAATTGCAGTAAAGAGGCCCTGGAGCTTGCAGTAATAGGATGGTTCATCTGATGTGTACTGCCATTAGAAAATAACCCACGTATGTATGTTCTCAGGGGACAGTAAAGAGGCTTTTAAGGATTACTCTTCATGTAATATGAAAGCTAATGAGCAAAAGAGCAAGTGCAAAGAAAACTATTGCTGCGTAAGCATGTTGCCACTTCCTGTTCTCATTTGTTTTCTTACACCTGTGTAGCTCCAAAACATCCACCTCTGCCCAGTAGTGCCTGTTTTTTTTTGTGCACTGCAGTCAGTTTTCAAGACTTTTGAGAATACAGTATTATTTCCATGTCAATGAAGAGTAGGTTGCACATAAAATGTATGGCATAGTTGAAGATTGTGCTGTATGTGTACAAATTAAGTAATTTTAGCAGAATTTCACTCTCTGGTAGTCTGCGCCTGAGGGGAAAAAAAAAGGTATCGTTTCACAAACAGTGCTAAAAGGTTGTTATTGGTCTCAATTCCCCCACCTTCATTCTTTTTCCTAGCCAGAGTACAGAAACATACAAAGATTCCAACACAGAGTAAGCACTGAAGGAGGTGTTTCAAATATTACGTGGAGAATTTGGGCTGCAGTGATAGGAAATTCAGAGCAGCTGGTTTCTGATATTAACAACTTCTTGTCCAAATGGATTGCCAGTTAGAGTGCCAATTGTTCTACTTCAATTTGTGCTGAAACAGAAGCCATTTAGCAGAACAGATATTGGCTTTTTTGTTTCGCCACAGCATTTTTTTTCTTCCTTATAAAGCTTCTTGAAGATAAAAAAATTAATTCACTTTTTAATATTCTGTACCCCCTCTGTAAAGTTGGAGTATACTTTTTTACCTTGTCACGTTAGTGTATTTAACATAATAAAGAGTCAGACTTTGCTATCAGGTAAAATGAAGTGGCTTTACTTGAGATGCAGAACCTTGAAGAAAATGCTGGATTTTGACTAAACGCTGACTGGGTTCTATAGCAAGGTCTGACATCCATTTAATTCCAAAGGGTACTGATCATACAAAAAAAAAATACAAGTTCATGAATATTAAGTAAGGAAGAGATGACAGCCAGCATCTTTGCAAAGATACACACAGGCCAGTAAACTTCGTAAACATCCCCGTTTCTACTCACAAGTCAGGAGATTAAATATTCAAGAGTACCTCCTTCTGGACTAAATAAATTGCTTATTTTCCTTTAAAGTCTGAGAGGGTTCAGGATACAACCTATTTGCTCCAATCTAATCAAATTTGAAGTGTGTTAGAGTGCATGTGAAATGTTTATCTGCTTGTATTAAGGCTTTTCTGTGTGGTCATAGCATTGCAAAGGGCTTACATAAGGAGTTGGAAAAAGGTCTTCTCACTTTCAGGAATGTAAGTTGTACTCTGCAGGTTGGGACAGGGGTGAGTGGTGCACATATCCTATGGGCAGGAGAAATTGCTAAAGTCCTTGAGGAGTGTTAAAATAAGATTGTTAAAATAAAAATTTGTAGCCCAGCAGACCTCATGTCTCCAGCCCATCTCCTTTTCATATTCCTGCTCCTAAAACCTGCAGTGGTTGTGTTGTGTGCTAAGCAGTGCTTGCAGAGGTGATTTTCAGGGCTTAGTGTCTGTGTGTGTGTGTGTGATTGGATCTAGATGGACTTTAAGGTCCCTTCCCACCAAAGCCATTTTATGACTCCATGTTTTTGCAATACCCCCAGGAGGTCATGCCTGTATGTTCATGATAAGGGTAGCTATTCAACTTTTCCATTATTTTTTGTTTTAGTTTGGTACTGATGTCTGTACTGGGTAATAAATGTCATATTTGAAGAATATGGAACACAAAGCTGAGGTTAAGAGAGAGCTGTGTATGCAAACACACAGAAATCTCACTAAAGTAATGTTATACAATCATATATACTGGAGATAACAGAAGGGCGGCTTTCTACTCTACCCCAGTGGTGTCTGTCTGTCTCTGCAGAGCACCAGTCTGCCACCCTGTGCTAGTGCATCACAATTCTGTGAGCCCAAATCCAGGGTTCAGTTACATTCCCCAAAAGTGTCACTTGATCCCTGGCTCACTATCTACGTATCGTTCTTTACACATCTGGTACTTAATTTTAACAACTAGAAGTGACAGGAAATGAATTTCATGTTGCTGCTTCTGCTGTCAGTTGACACCCCTCTACTTAAACTTCCAGTCCTGCAAATACTAGAATAGTAATGCTAATTTTTTTATTTCTATCCTTTATCTCCTCCCCCCCCATAATTGGTGTACTGGAGCAGAAGAGGACTTGCAATTTTATTATTGCTATATAAGCCTTCTGTAAACTCAGTTACAGCAGGTCTGATGCTGGTAATTTTTATGAATAAAAAATATGCTGACACAGTGTTTGGGCATAGGAAAAGAGCAAATCTGAATGTATAATAATCTGGTGAGTTTGGGAGATGTTTATTGCTATATTCCAGCCAAGTTAATCACTCATGGAATTTTTTTTTTATTTTGCTCAGTTGACTGAAGACATTAATCTCTGGAATGGCATCTTTAAAGCCAAATACTTAACCAGAAATCCTAACATTTCCCTGGCATCAGTAAAGATTTAGAAGGAAAACTATCAATTGACAATAGAACAACAGAAACAGACATTTGTTACTTTTTCTTACATAATGAAGAAATATCCAGATGATGGTTTTCACTTTGCGAAGTATATTGAACTATGTACTGTATTCATGAATATAAATTGAGCAGACGTGACACAATTTTTTTGTAGAAAGATGACTCAGAGTTGCTCCTTCTGGTAGCTCTTCTTTGTCAGAAATATGCTTGTTGTAAGAACATCACTACAGAGTTAATAGTGCGCTGCATAACTGCATGTTAAAAGTATGAGTGCTATAGAATACAGAATGTGTTAAGGAGAAATTATTCATAGATTTATAATACCTATGTCTGGCCACATTTTTAAAGGGTAGCACCTTTCTGCGTCTTGCTTTCCTTCCCTGCTTTTTCTGCAAAGTTCTTACTTGCTAAGTGTTAGCGTCACCCAGCCAGCCCAGTTCATCTGTCTAGGCTCATTCCCAGGCAAAATTGCATTGCTGCTGAACAACTTTTTATTTGTGCTTGCCTTCCCATCCACACTGCTGCCTCATTAGCAGCTTGGCTCTCTAGATCATCCAGTCTTTGCCCATTTCTCCATTAGTCCTAGAGGAGCCATCCCAGCAGAAAAACTGCAAAATTATGGTGACTTTCAATACAGAGTTATTCGCAGATTAAAACAGATGCATCAGCTTCTCATCCTGTGCAGGCACTGATTTGTTAGCAGTGTTCCTACCAAGCAAGGGGAAAGACACTCCCTAATTTATGATTTTCCTGCTTTGACTCAAACGAAACATTTCCAGTAGTGTTTCTGTAGGAACGAGTAACTTTTTGACTAATGCAGATATAAATGATGGGATCATTTTCTGTAACTTAAAACAGTTTCAATTTTGCCCCTATGAGCAACAGGGTATTTGAAGATGTCTTTCTTCTTCCAGGTTACCAGCCTGTCATGCCGAACCAGCAGCAGGGGTTCCAGGGTCTCATGGGAATGCAGCAGCCGCCCCAAAGCCAGAACCTGATGAATAATCAACAGGGAAATCAGGTGCAAGGCATGATGGTGCAGTATCCAGCCATGTCGTCTTATCAGGTATTTAGCAGCTGTAAGGAAGGACTGCTTTTCTTGGAGAATGCTTAATTGAATTAAGTTTTTGCATCACAAAGTGCTCTTATAACTTCATTTAGACAGTGTGAGGCAGGAAGCCTTCTGATGAATAAGCCTTTAAGTCAGATCGGTTTCTTTGCTTTCTATTTATGTGGTCTCAGTACTCCTGATTCTCATTCGGATTTTGGAATGCTTCAAATGAACTATTTATTACAGCCTGCAGTGAGGGTAATGTCACAAAGAACGAAGGAATTAGACTTCTTCCGTGAAAAAAATTAATTTAAAAAAATTTAAGAACATTGTTCATTTCTTCTCTTTTTTGCCAGTGCAGTACTGTTTCCTGTAATGAAGTTGAGGGCTTTGCCTGATCCAGTTAAAAATTACTCATCTGTGGAGACTCCTGCCAAGGATCTCACCATGTCTTCTATAACAAGCTGTAGCCAGATGGATTATTGTTTATTGGGTTCTGGGGAGAGGGAAGGCAGTGGCTTGATTTTTACCAAGTCCGTAAGTTACCCAGACTTATTTCCCCACCTTTATACCTAGTTTCTCTGAGTTATGCCAAGAGCATGTGAGAGGTGGCCCGTGCTTACTCTTTCCTACTGGCCCCTCTGGAAAGCTAAGAAACTAAATGACATCTAATTCATTTTAATAGATTGCACTGATTGAGCAGCCATTCCCCTTTTCCCTCAGCTTCTTTGAAAACACTGCAGCGACACAGAGGGAAATGGGGGAATTGCTTGTGGATAAATTTTCCCCTTACATCTTCAGAATTACTATATTGAAAACGTATTCTAAAGGTTAATGACCAAGTTAAAGGTTTAGACCTTTTAGATGGCCTAGATATACCAGGGTCGACTCTTCTGTTTGCACTGATCCCAGTAATTCATATTTCACTAGGTCATGACAGAGACACTTTCTAGGCCTAAAAGCAGAGGGAATTCTCTTTAAAACCTTCTGCAACAAAAAAATCCTCAGAGATGAGAACAATTCTGAGCAGCAGAAAATAGCACATTTTGGCAGAACATACAGTATGCTCAAATTCAGCTAGAAGGAATATAGGGATACTGGGAACCTACTTTAACTTGCTTGGTAACTGCTATCTTTTTTCCCTACGTCTTTCCATATTCCTATGTAGGTGCCAATGACCCAGGGTTCTCAAGGATTGCCACAACAATCATATCAACAACCAATCATGCTACCTAATCAATCAGGTCAAGGAACACTTACAGCCACTGGAATGCCTGTCTACTGTAATGTCATACCTCCTGCCCCACAGAACAACCTCCGGTTGATTGCCCCACACTGCCCCTCCAATAACGTTCCAGTTATTTCTGCCAGCTGCAGGACAAACTGTGCAAGCATCAACAATGCAGGGTGGCAGGTCAAGTACTGACACTGTGGCTTAGGTTTATGAGGATAGCGGTGCATTATTTGACAAATAAATCATGGCCTTCAAATGAAGAGGAACACAACAGAATAACCAGTTGAGGACACGAGTACTGACTACGCTCAAGTGATTTGCTGCTGGAAAAACCTGTAAAAAAAAAAAGAAGTAAAATAAATTTTGAAAAAAAAATATTTGCTGGTTAATGGTGCATATTTTTGTCATGTCTGCTAGGTATGCCTTTATAGCTTAGCTAGTGACATGAATTCATTGAGGTAAGATTTTTTCCTACCACTGAACACCACTGTGTAGATTGTAATATCCCCAATTCGGATTAGTTTTGTACTTTGTGTTGGGTTTGTGAAGCTAAAAGTATTTAAAAATATCATAAAATCACATTGTACCAAAGCTGTAATGGAGATGAAAAAAAAATTGAAATCAAAAAGAGAATTACTGAATGGAAGGAATAATTTATATACACTATAGAGTTTTTTTTATGGATATATACTGTATTGTAGTGCTTAATCACAATAAAGCTATCTGACCTCATGAAGGAAGGTCATGTTTCTACCACCTGCTTGGTCTTCTCTGTTTCTGAGTGAATTTCCTTTTTTTTCTGCATTGCCTTGTTTCAGGTGAAGCTAATGGGGGAATGGTGCTTAATGGGCTTAGAGGAGTTTGATGAGAGGG
The DNA here is from genome assembly GCA_025920805.1 of Petroica traversi. NCBI lineage: Eukaryota > Metazoa > Chordata > Aves > Passeriformes > Petroicidae > Petroica > Petroica traversi. Next base: position 2,434,425 of record JAHLSL010000117.1, on the reverse strand, counting down.
CAACTTAGCTGTGTCTCAGCATGAGGCACCATAACAGCTATGACCACTTTGGAATTGTAGCATAGCCACCCAGGAAGTATTCAGTGAATGTTATACCAGTTCACCTTAAACTGAGTTTGCACTTTGCCAGTTCGTAGGACCAGGGGTGTCACAAACACAGTTTGTTATTGCTACAAGCCTTTACTAAGTCAGACCTCTTCAAGAGACCATACAGCAGTCATACACAAGAAGACGTAGTTGTCCCATGATGTTCCATCCACTGCAGCAACCTCAGTACCCAGCAATCCTGCTATATAGAGGTGCTCTACCCATTTATTGGTGCTCCAGGTATAAAGCCATTTTGACCAGAGAAGATGACCCAAGAATAAGGTCTGTTATTTTCAAGTAAGTGGGGATGAACAATATATTTGGGGGGGGCTTGGCTTTTAAAACACTTTGATTTGTCAGAAAGTTTTAGAACTTTTTTCAGCCCCTGTGGTGTTTTTTGTTGTTGTTGTTATTATTATGTCCCTCTTCACTGAAATTCCCAGCTTGTTCTGATAAATTGTTCTTGATTCATAAATACTGCATGAAGTTCCTCATTTTGCTTCAATAATGACAACATTTGAGACAAAAGTTTGAGTTGTTTTTTGCTTAAAATTAATTTTTAATCAATTTTGAGCACCTTTACAATAATTGAAGTTGAGCACTCCAGAACTATGCATATACATTATGAAAAAACAAAACCAAGAAGATCCTTCTATGTGTAAAATCTGGATGTGACATAATATGATTTTAGATACCCAAGATTACAGCAGCCTACATAGCCCTTGACCAATGTTAATCTGGATGTGAAACAGCTTTAATTTTACCTAGCATATGTGGCCTTTACTTTCCTGTAGAAACAGGAATTGGAGGGGCTACAATCTGTATTTGAAAGAAACATTTTTTTTTTTCTGTACAATGAGTAGATATCTTTGAGAGTTCAGTCCTTTTTTTACATATGTGTCTTAAAGTGTGGAATCCAGCCCTGTGGGATCATAAGAAAGCCAAACACTGAATTTTATGTAGTGTAATCACGATTAGTTTGCTGAGAGACATTCAAGAGCATGAGCAGTTAAGTAAACACAATTCACTCTTCAATTAGAGGTGAAATGGCTTGGGAGAGCCTGCTGATTAATTTTTTCTTTTTTAAAATCAAAATACTGCATTTGAATTTTGCCCGTGACCCTGTGCTCTCATTTCAGATTCCCTGCATTGAATGCTTTATTTCCTTGAAGTGTTTCATATACAACAGAGGTTTCTGTCCTAGCACGGCTATAATTACATGTAATTGGGTTTGCTGCAGTGGCATCACAGACAGCTGAACTAATGGGTGTCCTTCTCTGTCAAGGCTCCCCAGACCAGCAGGAAGGACCTACCTGCAGGTGACCTTGTGCAGGAAGGTTGTGTGTGCCTAGGCTGAAGGAGAGGGTAGGGAGGGGAAATCCATCTCTATGCACCCAGTGCCTGGAATGAAGAGACCCTTTGGTTATCACTATATTCTCTGAAGCACTGTTACTTTATTAATCTTCCCTCTTGTCAGGGAACAATGAATGAATTGCCAGGTAAAAAAAAAAAATCTGCTCTCAGCATCATAGATCAAGGGCGAGCTGGGCTGTAGTAGGTGCTCTCAGTAGAGATGGGGAAGAGTCTGAAAAGGAAAGCCTTGGAATCTTGCTTCCGTACACAGAATTTCCTCTTGTCCTTAGGCTGCTCTAGGTCATGTCAGACAGCATGACCCATGCCTGACCATGGTCATGCTTTCCCATGATTTGCCAGTCTGCTGGCACAATGACCAGCTGGTAGAAAACACCTACTTAGCTGTGGGAGCATAGATCCCACTGACTGACTTCTCTCCGCCTTGTGGCAGCAGCACCTACCTGCACATTGTTGTGCCTTTCTACTGAACTTCTTGTATAAAATTCAGCAGTTTCGTTAGGCAGTGACAGCCACCCACCCCAAAATAACCTACATCCTCTGGTTGTCTCACTCTCCAAAGAGTTCAAATCTCCTTAGGCACAGGAGGAAACTTCATCTCTTCTCCCTCTGCTGAGGAGAATGCCGTAATTATTCCAGTATCATGTACATGGGGGAGCCATCTCACATAGTGGTGCACTGTATTTGCTTTATGCTGAAAGAATTCATATTTCAAGAAAATTAAGTAATTTTTCTATATCAAGTGAAGAAAAAAAATCTCTAATTTTAATTTTTAATCATACTATATTTTCAAGACTTTATCCTATTCTTGTTCATTAGTAAAAGTATTCTGAGCTGGATTGCTTAGTACCTTTCTGCTATTAACAAAGAGATTTTTCAGTATTATCAGAAGGCGAGGGAATGACAAGGAAAAAAGAAGTGATGTAAATACATATAACAAAAATAGGTAGGGGAAGCTCAGTGCTTTATCCTCAGTCCTTTGGAATATTTGTAGGTAATTTCTGTAAAAGGAGTGCTGTCAGATTCACATGGCCAGACAGCAATTCAGGAACTGATTACTGTGAGTTCAGAGTCCAGCTTACAGTAGTGGAATTGTTTACAGGACATGCACCTCTCCTGTGGAGATGCTTTGTCTCTGTGGGCTTCTTTTTCTCCAGTCTTCCCTTGGAATTTGTCAGACTCAGGCAGCTGCTCTGTGGCAGCCCTGTTGTGGTGCTAGGGACTGTTTTTTGCATTTTCTTTTTGCCATACAATTGTTTCATGTGGTGTCCCTGAAGCATGCACAGGTCAGTGTCCTTTCAGCCCCTCCATTCACTAGACTGTAGAGCTGTGGCCTGTGTTGCCCCTTTGGGTCAACTGCAGAGGAACCAGTTTCCTCCCTTAATGATCAGTGGGGAGGCTCTGATGAGGGTGGTGCCCAGTCCAGGCTTAGAGATTTGGCATGCTGTCCCTCAGAGCTCCAGTTCACTGATAGGGGATGGGGAGACCAGTCCTTTGTCTTTACAAGTGTCCCACCCATGTCCCACTCACCTACCCAGAGATCTTCAGATGCTTCAGAAATGCCCATGGCTTCAACACCTGCTTGGCTCACGTTGTCTAAAACCCCAGTTCAGGTGTAGGGCATCACCATCACTTTGGGCAGTGGCCAGCCTAGGGCAAACATTGAGGGTAGCTCAGACTGCTGCTTCAACAGCAGTCCTACAAGCTTCAAGGAGGCTGTAGCAAGGCAGGGGTCGATTTCTTTTCCAAGGTAACAATCTATAAGACAAGAGGAAATGGCCTCAAATTGCACCAAAGTTTAGACTGGATATCAGGAAAAATTTCTTCACTGAAGTCAGACATTAGAATTGGCTGCCCAGGGAATTGGGGGAATCACCATCCTTGAAAGTATTCAAAAGACGTATGGATGTGGCACTTGGGAATATGGTTTAGTGATGAATTCAGTGTTGCTAGATTAATGGTTGGACTTAATGATCTTAAAGGTCTTTTCCAACCTTGATGATCCTACGATTCATGTCTCTGTAGCAAGGTATAGAAATGTCTTGAGTGTTTTGGAGAAGAAAAGCCTCACATTGCCTGCACCTACCATAGTATGGGTGAGGCAGCAGTTTGGGGGATGTCTGCTCCCAAATCAGGGCAAAAGAAGACCATTTCCAGTAGGATTTCTGCCCCTGATTTGCTTTAGGAGTTGACTGTCTTCCCTACTGGTTCCTTTCATTCTTAAGAAAAGTGCTTGTAATGAGCCTTTGGGACAATGGATTGATATTAAATATTTAAGGCCACAGAGTGTTTCTGAGGACAGTTGGCCCTGCATTCAGTGATGGGTGGGAATTATTGAGGTACTCCTCTATGTTTTGCAGACCCTGGCTTACACACTCCTGAAAATACAGCTTTGCAGTGCACATCAGAAGGGGGAATCCACCCCCAGGCTTCTGACACTTCTTACAACGTCTCACCAGCTGTGGAAGAGGGTGACTCCTCATTATCTCTCCTGATATAAGGAAAAGGAGGCATATTAAACCAGCACTCTCCAAACAAAGGAAACATGAGAAGAGCTTTTTCTTCCCCCAGAGGGTATATAAGCAAACTGTGGCATTCCTTGCAGCAGGATCCTAGGTACCATTTCAGAGATAGGTGGACATGGTCAAAAAAGAAAATTGTACTGGAGGCTGCTAAGTATAGACAGCCGGTATTTAGTCCACAGAGGCAGAGAAACGTCACCATATCATTGCCCCATCCATAAATCTTTTCTCCAGACACTGTCAGAGATGAGTATTGGACTGGGAATGAACCTTTGACCAGATGGAATGTGAACTTCCATAAAGCAATATTTGTTATATAATACTAATAATAACAACAACAACAACAACAAATAGTTGGTATCACTCAACAGAGTCCATCCTATATGAAAACTAAGGATCAGAAGGAGTGGGTGGGGCTAATCCTGAGTTAATTTTCTTCAGTTTGTTTAGTGTCATATGGCCCTGACTGCATGAGTGACTGGCCTTATGCAGCTGCTTGTTCTGCTGTTCAGAGTAGGATGTATTACCACACGGAGAATGAAATAATGGGGAGCACTTCATGATCTTTTCCTCATATTTCATTTCTTCTTTGCAGCATATACTTGTTCATTATTGTTATAAAGGTTAATTATTCACAAGCAATGCTTTTGTTCTAGGAGTGGTTTGCTTCACTTGATAATAATTGAATTTTTTTAGGTGCTTTTGGTATATAATCTCTTATTTCACCTCAAAAGTCCTGGCTTTTCTGAGCATCAGGCGTAATTGCTACTAAGAATGGGTTTTACCCTATTTTTTCATTGATTCAAGAGAGGTTAATTGATGTAGGAATTACAGGAAAAAAACAAAGAGAGGATCTGGGATTAGCTTTCAAGCTGAAGAATAACAGGTGTTCAGGGTAGATTTATGGACAGCTTGTTGAAAAACGATATTAAATTCTTCCCTGGTTTTCATTTGGAGAGATCAGCTGCAAAAATACACTTAATGGAGCACTATATTCCAGTTTATTCTTGTGTTTTTAAGAAATAGTTTTGGAAAACAGGTCAAAAAAAAAAGTTTGCCTTTTATGCTATGGGTACAGTTTTACAAAAAGCATTTGCGAAATGGAAATGTAAGACAATGTATACTCATTGAACTCTACTATATCCCTAAAGATATATTTAAAAGTTTTTTAAAAGATCTCCTCAAAGAGTACTGTGTCTCTTTAGATAAAAAACAGGTTTCACAGATTCCAAGGCTACATGTTTTTTTTAACCCTAAGGATAAATCATACCAGTGTGAATCAAGATACTTGCCATAGTCAGGCTTTGCTTGCAAATTCGTGCTAGATCATTTTTGCCACCATGAAAAGCTGCTTTTATCTGCATGGAAAACAGATGTACATTAAGTCCTTTGGTTTTTTGTTTTTTTCTTGTTAGGCAGTGTCTTCTTAGTATGATAGGGAGAACAAGTGAATTCATAGTAGACAAGACTGGAAATTTTCTACTTAGTTCCCATTAACTTTGATCTCACCAGGTTCAAATCCTATGCCAGGTGGAGCCTGTAGGTAAAAAGGAATTCTGTGCATGTATGTGCACATGAATAGAAATTTTTGTGATTAAGAAAAATTAATTGTTTGGATTTCTCTAAAGCCTTACAATTGAAACAACATTTTACAAAATTTCTCATGAACTGTGCTCCAGTCTTCCAAGCTGTGTTATTGATTCTTTGAGGACATGATTTAGACATGGGACACAATGTCAGGAGGTGAGTGGTTACAGGACAGTCCTTTGATACTTGACATTTTGTGCAGATACTGGCAGGAAAAAAAAAAAAAAGATCTTATCTAGGAACCAAGGAGGAAATAAATTGAGATCAAACCTTAATTGAAAAATCCGGACAAATTCTGCCTTTGAGATAAAAACTTCTAAAATTCATTAGAGAATATTTCTACAGAGAAAAAGAAAATTACTTTCAACATCTCAATGCCTATTGTAAAAGCCAGGAGGTCAGACATTAAAGCAAAGTCCTGGATATTTCTAAGCTTCCTATAAATAACAGTTTAGAGCAATTCAAACATACATTATCAGCTCATCTCATTGATGGTAAGTAAAGTAGAGGCCAACAAATATCCAGAATCTCCCTGGCCCAGATATTCAGTGAGGGTCAAGTCTTGGCTACACTTCAGCTTGAGGTGAGGTTTCTTTCATGCAAAGCAAGCAGAGTTGCATTTGCATGAAACTCACATGTGGCTCTTGAACCGAGCTCCTGTGTGAGTTAATGGCCACCCTTTCTTTTTGTTTCATCTCTGCAGATGAAACACTGAGGCAGACAGCACGCTGTAATTCAGAGCTGCTTCAGGCATCCACACTCCTGCTTCCTACTGGGTGCGTGAGCCTGTTGGGCAACATACTCCCATGACTATGGGCTGTGCACAGCTGGATGCTTCTTTTATTGGCATGAATATCAGAAAACCACATGTCATGGGGCTTGCTGTCATCTGCCATGAGGCTGAAATTATCAGGGTGTGTTTCAGAAACTACAAAGGGGTCCGAATTATGTGGCAGTCACTTGGGTAAATAAATCTGAATCCTTCATGCTATCCCAGAGATAGAGAGGAGAATGGAAAAAAAAGACCGTTTTAAGTATTTCTTGAATGTATTATATCTTCCCAGTCCACTGGGACTAGAAGATTATGTGTAGTTGGCATGTGGTGGAAGGAGTTACTGCTGATGTGTGAATAAAGATGTTGTAGACATCAGAGCTGTCACACAGCAGTGGAATGAGCTCTGGACATGAAGCATTCATACAGCACAGAAAAAAATTTGATCTGATTGTTGTTCTATTATTTATTCATGTGCTTCTATGCTCCCCTGGACTGGGGCTGTATTTTTTAGAAAGCTGTCTTGCACTACAGCAGATGTTCTATAGTTCAGGGCTAGAAGCATTGTCCCTCTTTGCTTAAGAGAAGAACTGGTGTTTGGATCAATTTTTTGTTTGGTTGGGTTTTGTGGAGGGGTTTTTTTTTGTTTGTTTGTTTTGGGGTTTGTTACGGTTTTTTAGTGGAAAGGCGAATTTTCTGAACAGATGTAAGTATCTCTTCAGCAAAAAATGTCTGTTAGTCAGAGTAGCATTGTCCAAGTACAAGTATGTAAAGGGAAGCTGCAATTTTTTTAAACCACTCACCCAATACAGGGCCCTGCTGGTATAACATTCTTCTCATCTATAAAGCATGGGCTTTTTATAAAACAGGGGGTGGTGTTTAACTACAAAGGTACCACTGTTTTTTTAAAATATTTGTGCAAATACGTAAGTCTTTTTTGTTGTTGTTTTTTGAGAACTGATAATTTCTTCTGCATTCAAAATAATCAGAAATTGCTGACAGAAAGCTGCAGTGGCAGGGCCATTTTACTCTGTGTGATGAGCTGTTTGGATGCTGTGAGACAGGTACCACTGTCTAAAAGAGAATTTTTACCACATTTCCCCCCCCCTTTTTTCTTTTTTTTACTGCCCAGTTTTATTCCGGATAAATAAGCTCATACTGCTGGGAGCTGGGGGTAATCTCTGAAACATCTTACAAAGGAAACAAATGGCTTACAGTTTCAGTGAGAGAGGTGTGATGGCAGCTGTTTTTTGGGAGAACATGAGGAGGTTCAGAGCAGATAAAATGCTGCTGTGTGCTTCAGGAATATGGGCTGAGGCCCTGGAGCTTAGCATGGAAAAGTCTCTGAAGCTGCTGGCCAAAATGAGGAGCCTGCACTTGTGATGGTTTGTGATGATGCATGAACACCAGCGTGAGAGACGTGTGTGGCCAGATGCCAATGTGGCTTGGAAATGAAGTCATATCATGGCTGCCTGTTCCCTATGCATATTATGGACAGCGTGATAGTGGTCTTTGAATAGCAGAAGCATGAAAAAGCCAGCTGTGGCCATACACAAGGTGCCAGGGAAGGCATTTCTAACATCAGCAGTATGTATAATATCAGTAGAAAAAGGACGCCTAATGCTCTGGCACCCTTGAGAACCAGAAGGGAGATCAAACAGATGCTAATAACTACTCCACAGGACTGGTTATGTGGGAAAGGACTGATCTTTTGAGCCCACAGAGAAACACAGGCAGAAAAGGCACCATTTGAGATTCTCAACCTGTGCTAGCAACAAAGAATATTCCTTTTGCTGATGCTGCTTTCATCTAAAAGAAGACCTATTATCCTCAGTTTTCCATAATAAAGACATATCCTTTACAGGGATCTGTCAGGATGCAGTATTCTAGGGTGGCATGAATCTCTCTGTGCAAGTTCCCATTTCACTCTCTAGGGGAGCCAAGGTAATTAGTGCAGCTTGACATCCACCTTCTAGATAGCAAGATGTGGGAAAAATGATACCCGGGGCACAGAAATCATTCCAGGTACACCAATGGCAGCTACTGGATTGCCTGCGCCCTGTGATGATTGTCATTAGACCACACACTTCCACCACCAACTGGAGCACAGACTCTCTAAAATGAATCAGTGAAATGTGTGTCATGGGTAGTAGCTGGAGAAAAGGCCTGAAGGTATGGGGTACTCACTCTGAAAATATCTTGTTTCTTCAGAAAGAGTAACATCTTGTGCTGAGGGAAGACCAAGGGGAAGTGCTGGGGTGTGATCTTTGCTGTTCACAGATAATGGAGCAAGGGCTTTCCATTCAGTGCTGTGAGTCTGTGAGTCCCAGAAAACCAAGGGTCACAACTGCTCTGTCTCAGCCTATTACCCACTGTATTTCTTCATAACAGTCATTTATCTGTGTCTGGCTTTTCAGCTGGTGCATTTGAGATTGCAATGGTGGCTGTCAGCTTTTAAGAGAAACTGGGTCCTGCAGGAGTTAAAACCCTGACAGCAGAGATCCACATTGTTGGTGGCTTTCAGATAACAACGAATATCATCTGCTGGCCCAATTGCCTCAACAGATGCACATTCCTGTCAGTCAGCTTTGGATCACATCCACATTTAGCTTGCAAATAGTGCCTAATGCCAATGGCCCCAGACATGCAGCTATGTGACCTTCTGGTCACTTGTGTCGACCAAATCATCCTGGTATTTGTGAAGCTCAGAGTCATGATAAAACAGGCATCCTGCTCAGTAATCTGCTGCCCCACTTAATCCTGCATTTGTTTCTTGCTTACTTACAGCAGCCAAAGTAGCATTAAGAGGCCCTTGTGTCAGTGGCACTGGAATCTGGAGCTGAACTTCAGAAGAGTATAGGAACAGCCAATACACTGAAAAATATATTTTCCCATAAATATGTTATCTTACGTGTTGTTGGCACTCAGGCAAGATACCAAATGTGATTTTATCTGGCACATCTCTTTGAAAGAACATTCTGGTTAAACGTGTGGAGTGGAGCTGTCCATTTCAAAACACAGGTGGGCAGGAACACTGCCACCTCAGGGACTAGATTTGCAAAGTCCTTACAAATCCCTCTTTTACCCAAGGTAGTAGTTTTGTAAGCCAGAGCCAAGAACTTGCACTAAACTTGCACAGAACTGTTTTGCAGTTCTGTTGCCATGCATGTGCACAGATTCAACATCTAGTGCACGCTGGAGTCTAGAAATAGCAGCAGTGGCATTGATATACAGGAAAATGAGGATAGTTTCAGATGCTGATAATGTGGAGCTTCTTGACTGAAATATACTTTTTCCTGTTTCCTTGCATTAAAAGTCTTAACATTTCTACCCTCTTTCAAGGGAAGTGCTGATCCTATAGGAAACCTTCTCCAACAGTACCAAACTCTTGATAATAATTTTCCCCAGATGTTTCATTGTATACTCCCTGTGTACAGAGATTAGCCTCATCATTTCTTAGCAGATGGAGCCACTTGGGTGAAGGAGTTTGACCAAGATCATGCAGAAAGTTAGCAGACAGCAAAAGAAAAAACAAGCAGAAAACAGAAAGAGTACAAGAGTTCAGGAGAAACTCAAAGTTCCTCCATGTAGCTGATGTTAAAACTAGGAGACATCAACATGGTAATGCTCAAGGCTGTAATGAATTCCTTATCCCCAGTGTTGCAAAGGAAGGTGCGGGATGAATCTCAGAGGTAGCTTAACTTCATTCAGAGCAGCTTAACTTCAAAGGCAAGGAGTAAAACCTCTGTGGCTCCATCCCTGCCTTCTTGTACTGTACTTTCTTGCTCAGTTCATTTTTTCCTCCTAAGAGGTGAATAACAAGGAGTTGATATATTGGCAACAGGAGAAATCCAGCTCAGACAGTTTATAAAATTATAGAACCTGACTTTTCAAGGTTTCGGGGATTTATATATCTATGTATATATATATTATTCTGGTCATCACTGAAATAAAGTTGTCCAAAGTTGGGAGTGTAGAAGGCCTGAGAGAGCTTGCAAATCTCAAAAAGAGATAGATCTGATTTTATTTTTTTTTAACTACCACAGCTCTAGTGAAACAAATCAAATACAGCTTTAAAACTTCCCTGCTTGAACTTCTCTCTTCCCCTTCCCTCTCCCTGGGGTTTCTGTTTTAGAGCTCTTGAACTGATTTGTTGAGACAGATCAAAGTATAAAGTATTTCTCAGCTGGTCTTATTTCTCTCACTGGATTGTAGTGGCAGGAGACAGGCAGCTCATTACAACTGGGAGAGTGCTCCTGTGAAACCAACTTCATTACAGCTAGTAAGAAAAATAAGATTCTGCTGAAGCTATAGTTCAGTCTCACCATCACAGAAATAAATTGTTTTAGAATGAATAAACAATTTCACACTGCATTTCATTAGAGTATAAGGCTGAGTAGTAATATAATGTTAAATACATCTGAACTGTACTGCTTCTGTCTGGAATTGTGAAGACTTTGAAGTGCATCTTGGGGTTGTCCAAATTTAAGCATGTTTCCCCTTTTATTGTTCAATATCCTCCTCTTCAACAGTGCTTCAGTAAGGAGAGGATGGGAAGGGGTTGTGTACCCCAACAGCACATCAGCCCTCTCCAGCTGCTGACTGTATTTAGTGAGGCACCAGAAAGTATTGGGTCAGGGTGTCTTTTCAGGGGGAATGGGCACGGTTATCTGAACCTAGATGTGGCTTCCTAATTTTTCCATGTATAAATCATGTAGTGCAGGCCTGTTGCCAGTCTGAGAGCAGCTCAAAACAGGCAGGTTAGGAGGCTGCTTCACTCTACAGACCATATATGTGAGCTGTCTTTTCACAAGCTCCGTCAGTCAAGGGACAGGACAAGCTTTCTGTCTTTTTCCCCTCTGCTCTTGTTGTTGTTGTTTCTCCCAGCACTTCCTCTTACTTGCTCCCAGAACTATCCCTAAACAGTCCCAAAACCAGAAAAAAGTCTCATTCTTTTGACCAGGGTCAATGCCATGCTTTGCTCACAGCTATACAGATTTTTTGGGTAAGGCAAGGGAGAATGATGGCTCCATTCAGCAGCAGAGCTGGTTTCTGAAATTATTCCTCAAAAGAATTTTAATCTTAGAAAGAAGTGGAAAGAGGAGGAGAAAGAGAAAATAAATGACCCACCTAAGGCCTTGGTTCAGTGGCAGGGATGGGAGCAGTTTTCAGATCTCTTGACTCCTATGCAATCACAGGAATTCTGAACTCATGAAATTGTGAAATACATTTGAGGTGCACATGGTACGTTGAGACACAGCATGCAGAAAGCATAATGGGAGTGCCTTTCATTGGAAAGAGGCTCTCCTCCTGGGGGTTCGTGCTGATGTTTCTGCTTGAATGCAGCATGGTACATGTTGCAGGCTCCTTTGCCTTCCTTTGCCTTCACGTAAGACAAAAGAGAGCCAGAAAAAGAGAAGTCCCTGTAGGGAAATATAATTATATTACATGCCAGCTGGAGATAATTATTAGAGCAGCAGGACTGGTATTTTGGACAGGTATGGCTGGAGCACAGGAGCACATCCTGAGCAGTGAGGTAAGAGGTATTAATGCTGGCAGAGGAGTTAATCTAGCCTAGATGAGCATGTAGCTCCATTTTAAAACAGGGTAGCTGTTCCATCCACACAAACGTTAAACATGGCTCAGGCTCAAGTTCACTTGCAGAGTAAAGCAAGATATGAGATGGAAGTGAGGTCAGATCCAGAGTTTGCTTGCTAAAGGAAAAGGTTGAGTATAGTGCTAAAACAGATTTCCAAAGCAGGACTTGCTGCCCCTTGTACAATTGCTGGGAAATGGGACAAGAAGAGCTGATGGATCCAAGTCCAAGACTCAATAACTTTTTCTCTGTATGCTCCAATCTCAGCAGTAGCCACTGTCGGGGTTCCTAGTTTTGCGGTGTAGAAAAAGCAGAGGGTCACTTACCAGGATTGAAAATGAAAGATAGTTTCCCGCTTTACCTATACCATGTGTGGAGATTTTCATAGGCCTACCATAAATGGGGCAACTTTTGGCCAGGTTCTTGCAAGACATATCAAAATACATCTGTGTTGTGTGAGCCCAGATGGCGTCCACTCCACTCTGGAAAGAAAAGAGCTAACAAGGATGTGATAGGAATGTCGACTCCTGGGGAAGGAATGAAAACCCTCATGAAAAACCTCAGGTTCCCTCCCCACTCCTGTCTACATCAGACCTACTGTGAAATTAAATTTCCTCAACAAGGCATGGTTTGAAGAACATAAAGCACATGAAGTCTCCTGGGGAGGCTATATTCAAGAAGGTGGTCCTCAGTTTGCTGTAGTCTAACAGTTTGAGAGTGGGCTCACTGGGATTTCCTGTATGCTAATGCCATTCTTTAATAGCTCAGTCATCTCACCTTTCCATGGTGCTCCCATATGGACACACACGTTCAGTGTCTCTGTGGGGCCTGTGCCCAAAGTCAGTGTCCTTTTGGGACATTTTAGGTGGGTGGAATAGCTAAGCATCATGATGAGTCAGTATTTTCTTGTGTAAAAACCAACCTAAGCATGAAAACAGAGGAAATACAGCCCAAAAGGGATCTTCCATGTCAAGGAACCCTGTCCAAAGCACTGTGTCAGTTTATTGCTTTCATTCATGGATGACTTCAAAATAACTTAGAAATATTGTCCCCCTGGTCCCTGTGTGCATGGTTTGGAGCCATGCCCATCAAGTGTTTTGAGACCCCCTGTTCTCCAAACATCTGGTAAGATTTTCTGAGGTGACTGTAGCATAGAGAGATTTGGTCTGGTATTATACATAGGTGATGGGGCCCTGAAGCAACAGGGATTGATCCAATCTGTGTTTTTCTGTTTCGTAGCTGGTGTTTCAGTTACTTAGAGGGCACCATTTTATATAACTGAGCTGACAAGTTTGAGGCTTGAAAAAGTGTCAGGAACCTGTACCTATTTCATGTGGTTTTGTTTGTCCAAACTCACTTTTTTTGATCTTCCCACAAGTCACAACCCCTTTCCCAAGCTGAAAGCTGAACTCTATGCAGAACCCTGTTGCTTCCTGAATAGTTTCTGCTCCACAAACACTTCTACAGGAAGTATTTTAAGGAAAATCTAAGGAAGGGAACAGAGATTTAGCTGGCAGCAAATGTGTCACTGTGCCTACACACTGTCAGTCCAGTCTGACAGGAATGCTCCAAAATAAGAAAGAGATGGGCAAACATCTTATTCTATTGTCATGCTTTTGGTCATTAACTAGAACTTTGATCAGATATACCTCACAGATAGACTCTAACCAAGAAATGTCTGTATTCTACAAACATCTTTAAGGGCTTTGATATTAATTCAGGGGAGCTGGGGCATAATACTCTCTGTCTGGGCTTTGTTAAAAGACAGCTGTGGATTACTTACAATCATTGGTGGTAGTGCTGGGTCAGCTGAGTATAATTGATCTTCCTGATAGCTTGCATTTCTTCCCCGGAAAGCAAAAAAAGGGTGGGCAGGGAACCGTACTGGCAGTCAATGCTGGTGAGTATCAACTCTAGTTGTTATTGTATTGTGTAGTTCTGGTATCTGAGAAATTGTGGTTGTTTTTGATTGGTTTCCATGTTGGCAAACGTGGAATGAACAGGGGACATGCATAAATCAATTAATTAATATTGTGAAATATTTTGAAGGGCATAACATGTGGCTGAGGAGACCAAAGTGTGAGCAGTAGTGTTATAAAGTTCCTGCGTATTGCAAAGCTCCTCTCTTCATCTCCTTAAAGTTGTGCCCCTGCCTTTTCCTCCTAGGTTTCTAGTCCTCCTCCTACAGCTTTTGGCACTTCAGTACAGAGGTTTTAGCCCTACTGCTGTGCAGCCTGACTCTCAGATCAGCCCCTTTCCTAATGCCTTGAGCTGTGATAAACTGAAGTTCTTGCCTCATACACAACCTGTGGGCTTCCTCCTGTTTATATTGCATCAGTCCCATGCTTGGCAGAGGAACCCACTGCAGAAGGTTGATGATATCTGCACAGAGGGTAAATACACTGCTGCTTTGAGAGATTTGGCAACACAAAAGTTGTATTAATACTTCTTTCCCATTGTTTCTTCAACAAGATCACTTAAATGTAATGTTAGCTTAGGGAAGTATTGCTTCCCTTAAGAGCAGCAGGGGAAAGCAGCAATACTTTCTTTGCAGTGTAGCAAAGTTCTGTTTGTTGTAGTTTCATTCTGTTGCTCGAGATGGCTTAGTGAATGCCCTAGTGGTTTATGCCAGTTGTACAACCTGCCCATGATAACCTGATATGAGAATGCTGGAAAGATTTTTCTGGGTCAAATAGGCCATGCGGGGTTTTTTCTATCATGTGTTTCTATCATTTCTATTTCATGTGTTGTCCGTAACAAAAGAGTTTGCTTCCACTGGAAAGTAGGATGTTCTTCATCAACAACCCCTGGCTTCTGTTAATGATAAAGACCTCACAGTAATTGCGCTCTTTGGCATACCAGGTACCATCCTGCCACCTATGCTCTGCTAGCTCATGCCTTTGCTGTTGGAGAATCTCAGCTTTTTCTAATGTGCACAAGCTTCTGTAGCGAAGCAGTGCAAAGCTAATGTCAGAGCCGATATCTCACCCAGGAGCAGCAGAAATAATATTGCTTGGGATAGCTGGCTGCTTCCTGTGTACATTAGATTGCAAGAAAGGTTGCAGGATTGAGACTACAAATCTCTGTTCACTTATTTCTTGCACCTGTGCTGTTGTGGCATGGGATGGCACATTCTGCTGCTATGTACCTATGGATTGATTATACAAGTCCTGCATGTTTCACAGTGTCTTGCAGGCCAGAACCTGTAAAAGGTATCAATAACCTATAATCAGGAGGCATTTTGGCAATGTTTTTGTCAATATCTTTTCTTTCTAATATTGCAATTAGTAATTTCTTTGCACAGCAGAAAATTCTATAACTCTATTATGTAGTCAGAGATTGATGGTATACAGCTTCCTGTCTAAGAATAATTTTTGGCGGTTCCTTCCTTGATTTATTTCTGGTTTGGTTCAGAAATTTTTTTTTATTATTATTTTTTATTATTATATGAATTGAAACTCTGGGATCTTTTGTCACATGCTCCCCTTGACGGCCCCAATTTATAAGCAAAATTCTGGAAGAAAAATTTGATAATATTTAGCCAAAGGCATTGTCTCTGGTTTGAAAAGTCCCCTGAGCCTTAAATCCTGAGAGGCTTGAAGAGTGGGGAAGGAACTGGGTATATTTTCCCTGTCTTGGACTATTCCTAAAATGTTTCTTTTTGGGCTCAGTCAGAAAGAGAAATAAGTGCTGGTCTGACTTTGCTCTGATTGACTGCAGGCTATTTTCTCCTTTGGTCTCTGCAGATTATTGTTTAACTGTCAGTTAGATCTTTGTTCTAGGTGTGATAATATGATATGAATCTTGTTAAGTTCCTATTTTTGATAATGTATAATTTTGAGAGTTTATTAATGTTATCTTCTGTGCCTGTAGGACACATAGTAAAAAGATATGAAACCCCATTTCTAACCTGGTCCTTTAAAAAGTGTTTATTTACAAGTTCATGAATCTGAAAATTATCCTCCGAATAATACAGAATATTTAATTTAGATAAAATAACTATAGGGATAGTTAATAACTTTTCACATCCAGACCAAATAAGGCAGTAGCTGATAAAACAGAACTTCACTTACTTGAGACCTCATTGTATTTTAGCCTTGGGTAGCAAGCAAAAGTAGTTTAAATTCATATTGCCTTTTTTTTAACTTCACTCCTAGCCCTTATGTTCTACCCAAATCAATAAGAGAGAGTGTCACTAAACAAGATCCTATTAAAACAATGACCTTGCACTTCAGTGCTATCCAGATGGGTTTAATAAGTCAGGCAATTGTTTCTCTGAGATGTTTTGACCCTGTGCTTGCAACAGGCAGATGGAGTACATACCAGGAGCAATTTTTATACAAGTTTGTACTGGATGAAACTAATATGTAGGATCTTTGTCATTTTTTTGGACTTGTTTTAAAGCATTTGGCCTGTCAAAAACCACTTCCCAAAGTAATATTGAACTTCAGCTTTGCAAAGGCCTCAAGTAGAAGATGCATAGATGTGGCACTTAGGGATGTGGTTTGATGGTGGACTTGGCAGCGTTAGGTTAATGGATGAACCTGATGACCTTTAAAGGCCTTTTCCAACTGAAATAGTATAATGAAGTATATACAGCCAGAATTTTCCCAACAGACTGTTCTCTCATTCAAAAATACCAATTAATCAGTGATTTAACTAAGCCCTAGTTTGAGTTGGATCAATAAAAACCCCAAATCAGACACCACAACCATCCTTCCAAAGCCTCAACAGAGCCCTGTGAAAACAGGAATAAGGAACACACTTAGAATTTTTTCTCCAGATACATGTGGCCTGAAACTTTCAAACTGTGGGTTATGATTGAGGAAGTTGAAATCACAATGTTGTACTTGGCTATTTTGAACTGAACAGTTTGGTCAGGACATTTTATGATGAGATTGGTTGGGGTTTTTTTTGTTTTTTATTCATTTTATTACTTTTTTGATTTTGCTACTGGTGTAGATCTCTTCTGGGATGGGTTTTTTAAAAATTTAAATCAGAGGGGCTTTGTGAAGGAGAGTCAAAATGTAGATCCTTGAGTTCTCTGAGTAAAGTAGACTCTCCCAAGGTGAGAGGAATAGCTATTTAGGACATCTAAGACAGGATGTCACCTAAATGAAGGGCATTCTGCTGGCTGTTCTATAGCAATAATTTCTTCTTGTGCAAGCAAAGCAGTGAAGGTGAAGCAGGGGCAGATATGGTTGACATGGGAGGGAAGAAAGAGTGGAAAAAGTGGAGTTTTTAGCTGTGCAGGACATGATTGTATCCTGACATTCTTTCTTAATCAGGAAATCTGTCTCTGGGTGATGCAATTCGAGGACAAACTCTTCTGGTTTTGGTGATTTTTAGAAAAGTATACTCACCTTTGCTGTTTTTCTTTCAGAAGGCTACCCCAGGGTTGTCCTTTGCACGCCTGGTGGGAGCTGGAGCTCCCTGTCACACATCTGTCCTACAAGAACTATTGTATTCTGTAAATCATCTATGTTATGACCTTAGGTATTCTATACAGCAGTCATAAAGCAGAAAATTATAGTCTATTTCTTATCCAACTGTCTGCCTTATAGAAAATTAGTGTGTCTGTAATTGGGCATGAAGTATTTTAAATTGGGCCATCAACCAGACTGCATCTGTTGTTCTCTTTGTTATTCATTACGCATCACAGACACTGATGTTGTTTTCATTAATTTTTCTATTAACTTTTCTCCATCAATGTGATTAAAGATTCATTATTCTGAAGCAGAGTAAAACAACCTGCCATCCCCTCCCAAACCTGAGATCAAATCAAAACCATCCTGCATATGACATTAGACAAAAACTGATTCAGCCTTATAAAAATGAGTTCATATCTCTGAGAACAGATATGTTAGCAAAGGATTAGTTGTTCAAATGGTCAAGTCAAACAAGGTGTAATCAAGGCTAACTTTACGGCTCCTCCTCATTTCATTTCTCCCATCTGTGATTTCACAGTCCTTTAGATAGGAGTTTAACTTAGTACCAATTATCTTGTACCAATTATCTATGTATTTAATTTGGCCATGTAATTGGCAGACATTTCCAACTTAGCTGGTTTTTTATATGCTATGTATTTAATGGAGCTGAAGGATTTTTTATTCCCTCTTGTTATGATCTTCCAAGAAATATGTGAGCTCTCCTGCCTCCTCTCTCCTTCTGTTATAAGCAATATTGTTTCTAAGCCTGAAAAGTGCCCTTTCTAGAAGCTTAAAGAATATTCTATAAAGAATGGGAAAATGATAGAAAAGGAAGTTAGATTGTCCTTAGATATGGTGTGTTCATATGGACTAGCAAATGTAAAGTTTAGAAACCCATTAATGACTGCAGGTTCATCACTGTTATTCTGTTTATAATAAAATGTAGGCATCAGTGTTTCCTCAGTTTAAGCCCTTCTTTCCCCACCCCAATAAACTGCCAGTGACTACCTTAATGATGTCCACATTTTTGAAAAACACATAAAACCTGTTGAATAAATGGCTTGTTTCAATCTGTATGGAACATGGGAGGTGTGTGTGTGAGTGTGTATGGGTTGTCCTTCTTTTTGAGACCCATGAGAGTACAATGCTTCCCACTGTTCTCTTCTCCAGGGAAACAGGTGAGAAATGAGGCCATAAACTTGAAGCATTTATCTGAAATGGAAATGTGGTGGGGAGAAGAAAGCTTTTGTTTGGGCTGTGGCTGTATAAGAAAGCCAAAAGAAGCTGTCCCAAGGTTGCATTGAATTAGGGAATTAGTCCTTCTGGGTGTTGTGCAGCACCTGTGGCCCAGCTTAGAGCTTTGCTCCACCCAAATATTTTGCGTGTGTGTAGTGGTCGCTGACATGTTTTCAGGGGAAAAACAATCTAGCCAGTTCTTAATGCAGATCTGTTTAATGCTTCTCTTAGAGATCCCTGTCTCCGTCAGCTTCTGAAGCCAGGACTTTCAAAGGGTCCTCAATTCAAAGGAGTTGCTTAAAGGACGCTAATGCTCCTACCAGTGAAGACCTGGCTAACAACATTGTCCTATACCAATTTTCAGACATATCAGTGTACCAAATGGTCAGCAACTGCTCAGTGCAAGAGCCATGGTATGTTCTGGATAAGCCTCTGAAACATGTGAATGGTGGCTTCAGCCTCTGTATGGACTGCCTTTCCTGGGAACAGGGACCTCCAACCACATCCTGTCGCTGGAACCAGCTCTTTTTATTAATTTCAATGAAAAAATGTTAATTTGTTCATTAACAACAAGTTAATGGATCAACATCATAGTTCTAGAGAAGAATAAATTTAATTTACTGTAAGGCAAAATGGAGAAGCTTAGGTCTGCAGGCAGAAACCAATGAGAAAAAGGCAGGTTTGATAGCAAAAATGGTTCTGCAAGTTATGTTTAATTTCACCCATCTCTCTGGTTGGGATCCATGTCACTTGCAAAACTTCATATATTGTTTTAGATAATATTTTCAGTGACCACATCTGGGGTGAATTCTCTACTGTTTTCTCCTTGAAGAGGCCTTCAGCTTTCAGAGTTTGTAGTTCATAAAGGAAATATTTAATTAAGGCATCAGGAGGAGGTAAATGAGAAAACTTCTTGTTTTTTGCACTTTTTTGTCCCCAGGTGTACTTTTCATCCCTGCTTAATTTTGAAAGAAAAAAATGCTGTTGTCCTCCAGACATGGCTGTATAGGGCCATCTTCTGGTCAGGCAATAAATAAAACTCTTTACTGAGTGTTAATGCAGAGCAATGGAGTAGCTTGGCAGTAAACACTGTTTCATACAGATAAATAAATTAGACCAGTGTATGCTCCATGTTCCTCTCTTAAGATAGGATATCATGGTAGTTCACACGTTTGAGGTGACAAATTCTGCATGGGAAGATTCTTTAGGGGTGTCTTAGGTCATGTTCCCATATATCTCAAGGGAGCTCTGGAATTGCATTGTTATACATGAATTTTTCATTCCAATTTTTTGAGACAAGCATGAAATGCATGTACTGGAAGTACTCAACTGAAGTTTATTGTCTTCTTGAGACAGTCAAACACAGTAGAGCTGGAGGAAAGACAGACCTGAAGAAATGGCCTAAAATTGTGTCAGGAGAGATTTGAGTTGGATATTAAAAAAAGGTTCTTCACCCAGAGGGTGGCTGAGCACTGGAACAGGCTCCCTAGGAAAGTGGTCACAGCACCAGGCCTTACAGAGTTCAAAGGGTGTTTGGACAATGCTCTCAGGTGCATGGTGTGATTCTTGGGGCTGTCCTGGGGAGGGTGAGGTGTTGGACAGGCAGGGTGAGGTTGTAGGTCCTTTCTGACTCAGCATTTTCTGTGATTCTGTGATAGTTTTATCTTAATTTACTAATGATGACAGAGGAGAAACTTCTCAATTTCATCGCCTGGAACTTCTCAATTTCATAATAATTGTGTACTGGAGAAAAAGCTATGCGGACTAGCTCTGATCAAGTGGAAATGGCAGAGAAGTTGATTTAGTTGGTTTGATGCCTGTGGCTGCATTTGGCACACAAATAGTACCCTTTAAAGTGATGTGCTATTAAACTGGAAGGAATTACAATTTAAGACAGAATTGAAGAGATGAGATGCAAGCAAAATTGTTTACGACTCTAAGAAAATGTCTAGCACTTGGACGATGAAAAGTTAAATCACAAATTATAGGAGTAAATATTGCAGTCAAGAGAGGTATTGTTTCCCCTGGAGACAAGCCAGTAGGAGTTACTTGTATTGCTCTTCAGAGACGATGTCTTTTCATTCTTTTTTTCTTTGTGAGGAAAATGCACTGCCTGAAAATGCCATGTCCAACTGTGACCCTTTTAATGTGACTAATTGCCAGAAATTGTGTGCTCTCTAAACCCTGACCATACGCTTTGTGTCTCCTGCTTATTGTAACTCTGTAAATGCTGGCAGGTACAAAAGGGTTGCTTGTACCTGAGTTTGATACAGAGTGATGCAGGGAAGGAGCTCACCTCCAGGAGCAAGGAGCTAGGGAGGGCACAGCAGTTGGCTGCAAGAGGCGTGTTGATGAGAGGTGTGGTGCATGGCAGAACCTGGAAGTTCACACGGACTAGGAATCATGTTGTCTTCAAGTTAAAGGGGTTTGAATCCAGTATCCTGCTGTTATTGTGTATGACTTTGCTTGGATTTATTGCTTTTTGGCGTGGACCAACAAACGCAAACAAAAAAAAAGGAATGTTAGTGCCTGACATATTGCAGTGTTTTAATATAGAGTAGAAGGCAGCCTGGAAAATACTGCATCTTTTATGTCCATGTACTCACCTCCACTCCTCCATGCTTATCTACCTCCCTTCTTAGTGCTTTAGCAATCCAGTACCTAAACAACTCTGTAACTTCTAAGTGTGTCATAAATTATCTATTTTACAGCTTATAAAGAGGAACACAGAAGGACCCATGAATTCAGGAGGATTATTTTTGTATTTTCATCAATTGAAAGTAAATTGATGAAACAGTTTATCCAACTCATTAAATGAACTGACCCCTGAAGGTTAATGTAGAGTTTCAGAAAGTGCCCAAGCGATTAAGCCAGAGCAGTATCAAAATGACTATGGCATGTGCAAAAGTTTATTGCCTCTGTGCAGAGAGAGCTGTAGGGTGGGGTTCAGTGGAATGACTTTTTTTGTTTTTACCTGATTTCCTGAATAGCAGAACAGCTTGTTCTCCAAAACATACCCCCACGTACTGTCCAAAAAGCCATAAGTCTGAAACAAGATGAGTTATACTCATTGCAGGAAAATGCATCATTTGTTGAACATGGAAGAAAAAAAGCACAAAATGTGTGAAATAATCAAGGAGTCATAAAATGGTTTGGTTTGGAAGAGAGCTTAAAGAGCATCTAGTTCCAACCCTCCTGCCATGGGCAGGGGCACCTGCCACTAGACCATGTTGCTCAAAGCCCCATCCAGCCTGGTGTTGAACATTTCCAGTGATGGGGCATCCACAATTTCCTGGACAATCTGTTCCAATGTCTTACCACCCTTACAGTAAAGAACCTAAACCTGCTATCAGTTTGGATCCTTTCCCCCTTGTCTAGGCACTACATACTATTGTAAGAAGCCTCTCTCTGCCTTCCTTGTAGTCTCACTTCAGGAGTCTGGAAAGCTGCAATTAGGGTCATCCCAAAATAATAGTGATAATAGCTCTTAACTACATGTGGTAACAGGTCAATGGCAGCATACAATGCATGTTTCTCCTCCCAGATTTCAGATATTGTACAGTGGTGCAATTTTACTATATGCTTAAAAGTAAGTGTTTTATCTGAATAAAAGAAGCAACTGGGTATTTCATGACATGCCCAACAAAATAACTTCCTATGTAGTAGACACAATTTGAAGTTGTCTGACTTCTCTGATATGAAAAAAAAAATAATCATCTCCCATTCACCTGGGATGTCTCTTGGTAGAGATGTCCACTACCCACTTACTCTTCTAGCTGTGGTATCCCTTAAAATCCTTCTGGATCTTGCATTTATAAAAAAGAAAGAGGTTAAGGAAGTGTTAATGGTTCAGACACAGCACCTGCTTAAAATGTTGCTGCCTCAATTCAGTTTGCAGAAAGCAGGGGGTGGTGTGAGAGCAGGAAGGATGGGATGTCTCCAGCTGTTTGAAGAATTTCTGCCATTAGGCATATACCTGAGGCCTGAAGATAAAATTTTTAAAGTGCACTTCATGTTGATCTCTATTTCACTTAGGCTGATGTTCAATGCTGGCGACAAGCTGTTCAGTAGTAGCTCTTGTTATTTTCTCAGACAGCACCCTTAGGACTGTATAAATGGTAGCCACAGGAAAAAAATATTGAGAACATCATTATTCTCTAAGTGAGTTTCTATTGTTGTTACAGATCTTGGAGAGTCAGGAGCACTGAGACTCATAAAAGTGTCTTTGATTATTAGTTCTTATGATTTCATCTTTTTTTTTTCCTGTGTTGGAAATGAGCTGGGATCTTGAATGAAACATGCATTTAATGTGATGGTGTTCCTGGAATTTATGGAACATACACTACAGCATGATGCATTGTTATAATTTGTTTATCTTGAGTGTTCATAAGATAGAACTACTTATGAACACTTACATAAAGACAATTAGAGGTAGTTTAGAACTAAATCTAACTCCTTAAAAAAGAGAAAAAATTTTACAAGACACAAAGTAACGAAAAGTGTCAAAGAAAGGCTTTTTTTTTTTTTCTTAAAACCACTGAAAAAATATGGTACTTGGTTTTGTGGGTTTTTTTCTCACAGATTTAAAAATATATTAGCATTCCTTTGTGCAAAATCCAAATGTACGGAGTATTTGGTAAGGCAACTACCTGCTTATCTTTCCAAGTGTCACAGCTATATAGTTAAAGCTAGCTTGTGATGATATAGATGTTGGTCAGTATTACTGATAGCATCAGCATAACTGCCTTAACATTAAATTTTATGCTTACAAAGGATTTAGGTAAAGCTTATAATGCTGCGTAAATTCCCAAATTTATTCCTGAAGGCAGATAGTTGGGGGGATTTTGGTTTGTTTGTTGTTTTTGGTTTGTGTTTTTGGTTTGTGGTTTTTTGTTTGGTTTGGTTTTGGGGGCTTTTTTTGTTTTTTGTTGTTGGTGGTCTTTTTTAAACTTAGCTGCCTCGAGATGGGGCAAATTCCAGTGAGTGAAGGAGCTGCCCTTTATGACAAGGGACTTTCATTTCTCTTGGGCACCTCACTGTCCATTACACCTCAAGACACCAGATGATATCTGGGCTCTAACTAAACATTTGGTGTGTACAGCCCTAGTTATAGCTGGGCTGCCACTCTCTTTACATGGTCACCAGGAAATGTGAGGTAATTTACTATTGCCTAACTTACACAGGAAGCCTGTATAGTTTAGCTTCTTCTCTGGGCCAGTAGCACATGTAGCTTATCATATCTTGGTAAAAAAAACGGTATTTCCCTTCTTAAGAATTATCTAGGCCCTTTTTAATGCAAAACAGGAAAAAGGTGTCTTGAGATTTTCCTGTCCTCCTCACAGGTCTTAGAGTACCTTATTATCTGATTTTACAGGTTCATTGATGTCATACTTAGGGATGCAGTTAAATAACCATACAAATTCTTCCTGAGGAAAATTTAGAGATATATCAGGTTTGACAGAGGCTCTTAGGCTCCTTCTCCACAAGGAGTTTCGGGCAGGCAGATCTTTTGATCCATGTCATTTCCATAGGAAATGCAGCTCAGTATGTGCTGCTGTCCCTCTCACTGGAAGCTGCACAGACAAACAACTTAGATCCAGAGCATGCTATTGCAGCCCAGTCATAGGAACTGCCAGCTCATTTCTGTCATACGGACAAGTGGCTGGACTGACTGTGTGAAGATAACCAACCTGATACTTCACTGGTCTCAATCTCTTCTTTCATGTCAAATTTCTTCAGAGAAGTTTTGGCTTGTCTGCATAATTATTTCCAGCCTCATCTTGCCAGTTTTTCAGGCTTTGTCATTAAAATACTGCCTGTAACTGGAAAAAGTTCTGAGGACAAACCTCTTCAGGGCTTGCCTAAGCAATGGAAAGCAGTTCAGAGGCTGTTGCCCTAGTATCAAAAGGGATGGATTTGAAACCAAAACTTGCACAAGTACACCCCTAACAGACTGTTAATTATTCAGGGTAGAGAAATAGTCTGCTGTTACTGGATGCATGTGTTTGTCTGCAGAGCAGCAGTCAAGCTTGTGAGAGGGTCTGGAGAGCTTTTGTGCCTGGTTATGGATGTATCTGTAAAGGTAGTTCCATCACCCTATCAGTGGAATAAATTGCTAGACAAACATTGAACCTGAAGAAACTTGATTGCTGAAATTTGGGGTCGTACCAGAAGTTATTTCCCCATAAGTTTGGCATAAGTTGTAAAACTTAGTTACTATCTGTCACCATGGATTGGTGAACTGGCTGTTTTCCTTTAGGATGACTGCACAAAGGGTACTGATTGAGCAAGACCTTCTCAATCTGAGTGTTTTGTCATGGCCTGTATATCTCAGGCTACTGTAGTTCTGGCAGTATTTCCTCACAAACAAGCTCTGACCAACAGTCAGTCATTGCAGGAAGGATTCAGACCCAAGGCAGACAAGCCTTAGCTCCATGCTGTAAGTGTAATGAGTCTGGCAGTGAGTTCCCTGCTGCAGCAAGGTACCCAGCAGAAGGAAAGCTATTGACATGAACTACTAGGGAATATTTTCATCATGATGACATAGGAAAAGTAGCCAACTGTTAACAAATATCATTGCAAAGCAGGGTGACTGCTGTTTCTGTAGATGTACAGAAAGTGTCCTGCAGTTCTGTGAGTGACTAGTGCACATGCTGTTAGGTACTCCATGTTTAAATGGATACCCAGGAGAGATAACTTGGTTTTCTATTATTTCCCTTGGTCAAAAACATAATTTTGTTGTCTATTGCAAAGGAAATAGGTGGATAAGATATTGTAAAGGCTGTGCAAGAGTTGTCTTTTATGATGAGGTTTCAGCTGAAGGTCAAAGAAGTACATCTACAGGAGTTTATTAGATTAAAGTTTGAGTAAGATGATGCTTCTTGAAGAAATTTCTCTAGCTGAGAAAGGTCAGTTGACAGAGGAGTGATACACCTAGATACAATGGATACACCTAGTTGTATACATTTGGGAGGAGGAGCTACATAACTTGAATTTGTCAGGAAAGGGAAACTAGAACTACAGCGTTAATGAAATGAGTGAGCCAGTCTTTGACATTTGCTACAGGTTTGTTCCTAGAGGAAGTCTCAAGGGTACTAAGAAATAACTGTTAAGCAAAAGCAAAGTTTGCAAAGAAAACTTTCTTAACAGACAAACCTGAATATAGCAAATTTTGCTGTAGTACAACATATGTTTCTGACTATAGGAAATGCAGCTCTAGAACCCTAGACAATTGTTCCGCTTCTCTTAGGGTAACAAGGTGGCTGCTGTGGGGATATCCATTTGAGTGGCTGCCCTCTTGACTTGGTGTCTTTGAAGTTGAAGTGTAAGAACTAGATCGTGCTATCAATGAGGGCAGGATGAAATGCTGCAAGGTGGTTCCAGGTGGGCTTCAGGTTCAGAGTGGAGAAGCACTGTGGTGGCATTTTTACCTGGAAAATTCTGGGAGGATGTGATGTGCTAGACCTGACAAAATACAGCTGAGTAATTTTCCTTCCTTGCAGGGGATTTCATGTGACTGGCAATTCTTGGTGAGCCTGGTTCATATCTGTAGTCCATCACAAAGACCCCCTGGATGGTGACAGAAGGCTTTGTGTAGCCTTTCACTGCCACCTTCGAGTTTCCATCTTCTACTTGACCTTGTGTGCTTTATGTGCTCTGCTGCAATCTTGGCGGATGGAAATTGGGCTGTGCTCAGGGGTCAAATTTTTTTTTTTTGAAGTAGCTCTGCATGAAAAGCCTTTATGCAAACAATATACTCAATCTTTGCTAAATTGAAAGCTGTAACTTTCCATTTGAAGAGAAACTGAATAAAAGTCTCTTCCTTGTCTTAAATTTTTTACCTCAATTTTCTTCAAGCTACAGAGAAGTATGTGGACAAGGTAAATTACTCACGTGTGTGCCCTTCATTTTCTCATTAGAAAATGTAAGGTCAGAAATCTGACCACTAATTCTTCTTTTTCCTCTTATCAACACTTCTTTTTCATAGACTATGATTACAATATTAGGATTTCCCATCATACTCCAGAAAAAAATTATAAGTTCACTGCAGTTTTGGGAAACTTGAGTTGTCTCTCTCAATCCTGACCTCAAGCCCAAGCTTGTAACTCTGTACTATGAAGAAAGACTGAAGTTGTCTGTTTACCTCATTGTTCTGCACTGCAATGACAGAGTTAACCATTTGCTGATTAAAGGGGCAATGTCCTTCACACACATACTGTTTGCTATCAAAGAATGGCTCTCATCCATCTTTACCCTGATACATCAAGGTAGTAACTGCAGCTCAGCAAGCTACTAACACAGGGAAAAAAGGGCTGCCTCTTTCTTGACTGTAATCATCTGCGAAGTAGTGTATGTCACTTCCAGTTTTACACCAGCTGAAAATCTTTGGTGCTTTGTGTCCTGTAGTTATTCCCAGGGTGGGAGCACTTCTTCCCATGTATTTGTGTCTTGATTGCTGGTGGGAGAGGTTGGCTTGCTTTGTTGTTGGTGGAAAAATGAGTTAGAACTCAATCATTATTAAACAAAGCTCAGCACCTTACCTTCCAGGCCTTTTGATGTGCTTCTTTGCTTCCTGTATTATGATTCCTACACTTGACCACATTAATTGTTTCATCGGGGATTATTTTCTTGGTTTTTTGTTTGTTTTTTTTTTAACCTGGTGACCGATTCATTGACATTACAATCAAATAATCTCCAGGTGAATCACTGTAGTGTACTTCAGGAGAAACAGAATTTAATATGTCACTTTTTATTAAGCAAGAGCAATTATGTAGTTAAATACTTGCGTGAAGAATTCCATGTAAGGCTGAGCCCAATGTGCTTTTCTAGAAGATGTATTCATGCACTAATGATGTATTTAAACATTTAAAGTGGGTGTAATAATGGAAACAGTCTCTTGCTGCCAAGAAGGAAAGGTAGAGAGTGTCCATGATGCAAGTCTCCTTTCTTGCCTAAAAAGTAAAACTAATGCAGTACCTGAACTTCTGCTAGCTCTGTGCACAATTGAAATTGGAATTGAAATCTCTACTAAGAGAAACACCTAAAGAAGCACATAAAACTTCTGGAAGAAAGTAGTGACAGCATTCTTGGAAATAGAATAAAAGGGTTTGGTGGGATAACTTCCAACAGAAGTGACCAAGTCACTCAGTTCAGCCTCCCTTTCTGAAGTAACCTTTTTTAGAGTCTCTTGGTTTCTATTCATGACAATGGGAATCTAGACAGTCAGAACAGTGATTGATGGTGATTATTATCAATATTTTCCCCTTCCCCACACTGGGAAACTACAAAAAGTTGAAACTGGGATTGCCCAACCACAAAAAAAAAAGTTTTAAATGATATTTCCACTGGAAATACACAAAAAGGAAAAAAAAAAAAAAAGCATTTTTAATGCCTGAACACTCACAACTGTGGAATCAAACTAATGACTAATGTTTCTTGTCTGGCAAGTTCCTTGCTTGCTGGATTTCTACATCTCCAGAGAAGCATACTGAGGTTTAGATGTGGCTTCATGCATGGTTTACATGCATAGAAGCTTCTTTGCTGTGCATCCTTATGCCTGGGATAAACACCATCACAAGGCAGACCTACAGCCATCTAAGGGTCTGGAAGTTGGATAGGGAGGCCCAGATGAGCGAATCAGTCTGACACTTTAAGCCACTGGATCATAGTCTGTCTCAAATCAAAGATAGCTTCTAATTTTCATAGCAAAGGTGGTCTATTATATTTGTATGTAAAAAAACTGAAGAAAAGCATAGAACACACAGATTTTGTACGATCACTTTTGAGTTCATGGATTGTCCAGATGCAGGAAGTTTTTAATCGCTTTTTTTTTTCCTGTTGAAGTAAAACGCTCTCTTTGAAGCCAGCCAGGGTTCAGCACTTCCCTTTTTACTAAAAAATAAGAGTGAGGATAATCTTCCTGAATTTTCCTTGACTAAGGCTCCACTTTCTGGGATGGATGGTAGTATGCTGTGTTTCTGTATACAGTAATCAATGCTGAACTGGGGTTCTCTGCAGCATCACTTCTGGGAATTCCACAGCTGCTACAACAACAGCTCTAGCTACGGAACAGTCTCATAGGTAATCAGACACTCCCCTATATCATGTGCAAGATTTCTTTTTAATTAGGAAAAAAATGCTGTTTCTTACAAGCAAAAGACTTCTGTCATTAGCAGTGTGTGTCTGTCTGGGCATTTGGTCCCAGATTAATTTAGAAGCTGAAACAGGGGCAGTCTCCTGAGCGAATTGAGGTTTTTCCCCTGTCATCATGAAAGATCAGCCCTGCTCTAAAACACTTTCAGGAAGGTCCTGCTTTGAAATGGCCTTTAATACCAGTGATTTCTAATGGGATGCTGAAATATGACAGCAGGAATGTGTGCAATGAGTTCCAAAAGTCTAATGACAGTCTAACATTTATCTTTTGTGTTGCTAATCTCCTTGCTGCCAGCAGAATAATTTTTGGCATGTTGAAATAAAAGCCCCTTCATCCTTTCAGGTCCCAATGCTGTATAATTGGAACATAGGTTCTGCTTGCTCTTTTCTTTCTCTGGATACCTTACCACTTTTTTTTTTCTTTTTTTGCTGTTTTTCTGCCCTTTCTGTTCCCCTGCTATCTCTTTCACCCAGCACATCAGTATGGATCCACTTCAACTTACCACTTCCCAGTTTCCAGCATGTTTTGATCTTTCCCATTTATACCTGAGCCTATTTCTGTATGGATTCAGCTTTCTATGGCATAATCTACCCCATCCACCAGCTCTTCTCCTGTGCTCACCACCATCAGACACCCTCTAAAGCAGCATTTTGTCCAGGACTCACTGCAGCTCTAAATATCGAATCAGTGGACCTGAGAATTGTGGCCTTTAGCTCTCTGCTTATCTGGCCACATTTGTGTCTTCCTGCCTCTCAAGGAATTCAAATGGAAGGAGATTAAATGGAGGCTACAGATGAATTATAGCCTTTTCTTCATAAAACTCGTTTACAAACCTATGGTATGCCATGATTAAAATGACAGTATTACTTGGCTGAGGAGACTAACAACAATGTGCTTTGCATGCAGTTTATATTCTTCAGGATGTTCTCCATTTAGGTTTTTCTGGAATACTGTCTTCAGATGTTTGGTTTCATTTGTGCCACTTGGCAGAGATTAATGATCCTGCAGCTTTGAATCATTTCATTACCTACTACTGTGTATTGATGCTAATGAATTATGTTATTCCTGCACCATTATGCGTTATCATCCTTCGGTACAATTGAGACACAATGTATCAGTACATGAGAGATGTCCTGCCACTTCTTATGACTTGAACTGTATTTTATTTCCACGGGTTTAGATCTTAAACTTTCCTTGATTTATATGGCTTATTTGGTGGTACATTGTGAAGTTCCTGAATTACTGCCTAGAAACGATTTCTTTCAGAAAAAATACAGATTATGAAACATTTAAGGCCATGTCCAGACTTCCCAATGTATTTCCATCAACCCAGTGGTGTGGAAATGCATTCATTCTCAGAAATGTTTTTTGGAATTTTTCACTATATTTCAGACATATTTGGAGTCACATACTAGAGATAGTGTGCAATGTTATATGTTTTAGGCACCATGAAGTCAATTGAATTAAAGAATTTGAAGATATTTGGGGCCTATATCGGTATTTTAAAACCTGCGAGTCAACCAAGTTCTTTCACCTCAAGTACGACGTAGTTTTCTATTGTAGATGCCATTGTACTTTTGCTTGCTCTTTATTGTGGAATATGCTAACAGCTTTTTGCTTGTACAGTAAACTGAGGCTTAAGATCAAGTTATCTGGCAGCTTTGTCATGTATGACCTCTTTTATACTGTGAACCACATTCTGTTCATTGTCTGTATTTCTAGCAAAAACTTTTATTCTGCACTTACATTTGTATGAAAAAATTGAATTCTTCAATTAGCATATAAAATCACTTATCATCTGCACTCATACTGGTCTGTAAAAAAAAGACTTATTTTTACCGGGGAAGAGGGGAGAATAGTAAATAAATTACACTGCTGCTGTAACAACTGTCTTGATTTGTTTTGTTGTTGCTTAGTGTCCTTCAGAACTATGTCATTTGAGCAGTACTGCTAGTAAGAAATCAATTTGCTCAGACAATTACCAAATAGGGCAGACCTGTAAGATGTTTTGCTGGTAGTCATAAATAGAAAGAAACACTGTCTTTAAAAGCAATAAAAAAATGCCATAAAAAGCCCGGCTAATTACGTTTTCCTGCAATTTCAGTTGATAAAACCACCTCAATAAGTATTTAACTTCAGAATGGATAAAGTAATTTGGGCAAAGGGGATGAAATCAACAGCATTTACTAGGTTACGAGGTCATATAGGTATTAATTTTAGGTAAGGTCTGCTGTCACATGGAGTATCAGCCAATGTGGGTTTGCTTAGGTGAAATGTAATGCTCTTGTTCAACATGACAACATTTTTATTAAAAAAGGTGAAACAGGTGAATCACTAGCTCAAACTGTCTAGCTTCCATAAATGCATCCCTACTTGTGATCCTAGACTCTATGCTAGTAATAAACTTTGATTTTTAGGATAGGTGATCTTTTAATTCTTGGTGTTTGCATTATGTTTGAAGTGATAGGTTTCTTTCTACAACCATGTTGCAGAAAAGTACCAGGGCAGGGAATTTGGAGATAAGTTGTGCACTGTTTCTTAGCTGCCTATACACTTCTAGGTGGGTCTGCAAAGAAATTTTCCTCAAGCTTCCCTGCAGATTTTCAGCTTACCAAATACACCTGCTAATTCTCAACACTTTCTAAATCACCTGAACTTACAGCAGCAGTGTACCTGCATGCTATTTCTTCTCCTTATCTCTGAGGAAGGATCAGGCAGCCTCACCTAAACTCCTGTAGTCCTTTTGGACACTAAGTTATTTTCATTCAAGCCTATGTACTCCTGAGCACAGAGCTGGAAACAAATTTATGAATTAAATAAAAGCCTCCAGCATTAACCTCTCTTCAACCTGTAATTAGCATGTTATAGCCAGATTTCAGAGCTTGTCCCGCATCTTCCCTTTATGGATTTTTTGGCACTTAGGAAGAAGTAGATGTTGCCTTAGGAAGCTTTAGCATGTTTCTAAATCTGTAAGCCTGTGAACTCTACAGCATAAGGAAACCTCCATGACCTAGACAACTAATGCAGCATTCAACTGAAAAAAGTGGTTTTGTTTGTGTTTTTTTGTTGTTTTTTGTTTTTTTAAATTGTCTGGATGATGCTCATGTTTCTAGTTTGAAGACATCAGTACTGAAAGTTATTTAACAAGTTCTCTGTGTGAGCAGATTCCAACCCATTAGGTGTTTCTGCTACAGTATTTACAGTGGTATTTTCATGGTGAGCAAGAGGCCATCTACTAATTGAATTTCCTGGCAGCAGCACTCCAACCAACACAATATGTTATGGTTGTTTCAATGTAATTTCCCATTTGTCTTGACAGTTATGATAATTTATCCATGGTCATTCCTAAAGTTGAAATCCACCAGAGAGCAGTAGACACCAAATACATGGAAGGTGAAATTCTAGCCAGTACTTTTTCTACTAGTAAATATTCACAAACATTACACCTTGCAGAGTTTCCTAGAAACATTGATATAGTTGATATATAGGTATTACACAAAATAGCTGGATCTTAAAACCTTTAAGTCACAAGTCAGAACTTCACAGATGACCACATCAAATGAATAGGATTTAGTGCTAAAAGCAGGATTAAATGCTAAGACTTGGAGCAGAACAAAGAACAGTCTAGAAAGGCTAATCAGAAGAGAAAGAGGGGTTCAGAGGAAAGAGGGGCCAGTTAGAAGAATAAGGACTTTTAACTCTTTCATTTTCATAAAGAGTGGTATATGTAAGACATGTCCTAGCGCAAAAGCACAACCACTTCCAGTACCTCTTTTTTATTTGAATTTTGCTGTTTCATTTTGGCTCTAGCCAACGTTCTTCTAGGTCCATGGACATTTTATCCATTCACGTCTTTCATATCCAGTCATCTCCTCAAGTTTCTTTTTAATCAGCTTTTTGCTGTTATTTTTGTCTTTGTCTTTACAAACATCCATCCACCTATCCATCTCAGCCCCTCCAAATGCCTTTTTCTCTCTTCTCTCATCCTATTTTTCCACTACTTTCCATGTGACTGCTTTTGGGGATATCTTTCACAGTTTCCATCTTTCCCTGCTGCTTTTTTTTTACCTTGCCATTGCAATTTTTTGCCCTGCAGTTGTCTGTCTGTCATGTAGCAAAGGAAAATCAGAGTTATGAAGAAAAGCCACTCCTCTCCAGGAACAATCTAATTTCCCCACCTGATTCACAGCATGACCCCATAAATAATGGCATGAGCAGAGCTGAGGGGTTGGAACTGCAATGCAAAAGCTTGGACTTTGTGATTGTCAATGTCATCTTGCAGCTGGAAGTTTTTCCTCTCTACTGCCCCTACCTTCTGGAGCTGGCCTCTCTGACACATGGAAGATGTCACTGCAGATATTTCTGTTGCTTTTAGTGGCAATAGAGTATAGACCCTTTTAAACAGAGGCTAGAAATATCTAACCCTCTGGCTTCCTAGATGATTGGTGCACTATTATCCCAGACATGGCTTTTAAAAACAGAGTTGGATAATGTGTCTCTATCTAGACATTCCATTACAATTTTTTTTTTTTAACCACCTCTTTATTTTACATCCACATGTCTTTCCAACAGGGGGCTATTTCTGATACTCATCCTAAAAGCTATCTTAATAGCATTTCCTTTGCGTATCTAATTAATCCACTCTTCCTGCTTTCTCATTCCTTGCATTTGTAGATATAGTATCAAATCTATTTCTTTGTCCTGCTAAAACTCAGCCTCAAAAATGACCAGAAGTACCACCCTGTCAACAGAATTTTTCTTGACAGGCAGGTCCATACCAGAGTGCATGCAAAGGAATTGCACTGGAATATCAGACACTAGAAACAGGATTTTTCCTACTTGAATTCAAACTTCACTTTCATTTCTATTGTAATTACAACAGTAAAATAAAAAGATCAAGCACATAATGCTGAACTAGTGAAAAGGGATAGAAATGAGAATGATGTCTGATGCCACTGGAAGAAGGAAATTCAGTGTAGTCCATGCACATTTGGTACATGCCTGGGAAACCAAAGCAGAGTCTGTGTAGGAGAAGAACAAAACAAGAGCATAACTAAGTGCAGTTATTAAAGTGCTGCAGTATTCCACTGATTTATGTAATCCTGACACTACATAATTCATTGCAGATTTCCTTAATCTTACGTTTAGGATTAAACTACATAATAACAATTTCCAGTAAAAATTAGAAGTTCACTAAATCTGATATACGGTAAAGTTTTCATGATACTCTAAGAGATTAAAAAAAAAACCCCATGAGCTTACAGCTGTGAATATAGCACCCATTTTAGCATGATAGTCTTTAGTAGTAAGTCTTTTTTACAGATTGCTATAATATTTTGTAATCATCAAAGATTAGAGAAGTACAGAAAAGCCAAGGGGATAATATGTTTATACCTCCTCCTTCTTCCACCTCCTCCATTTCATAGCAGGCTTCATGGGAATGTGCCATGAGTTTTAAAGAATCATGCTGTTGTGTGAAACTGGTTGAAAACCAGTAGATGTGCAAGCTAGAAGGATAAGTAGATATTATCAAATAGTTGAAGCATGTCTTGTTGGGTGATCACAAATAGGAGGCTGCATTATTAAATTGGAGCAGTACAGGCTAAACTTGGCACTCTTGGTTTCTCTGTATGCCTTCCTACTCTCGAAGGCCTCTCATGCATGATCAACTTGCATCCAAAAGAAGCCTACTGCTTTCCAACTTCTCCACAGACTGAACGCACCCAAATAATGTGGATTTTTGGAGAATGGCACTTTACTTCATAGAGAATAATCCTAGAAAGGGTGTCAAGATACCTTTTCTTCTAACATCTCCTTTGAGGCTAGAGAAAGATAATGCATTGTATTTCAAACAGGAGACTTCAATCCTGGGTAATGCATAGATTTTTTTTCCAGCTATACCAGTTTCTGCATATACAGGATTTTCTTCTTTTTCCTCCTTTTCCCTCCCCCTTCCCTTTTCTTCCAACCTTTTCCTTCAGCATCTTCCTGTGGGTATAACTTCATTTCAGTGTATACATACATATTTCCAGTGTGCTTTCTAGGTTTCGATAGATTTTGAGATGTTTTCAGTTTTCCAAGAACAAAAAGTTTGAGTACCTCAGGTGCTGGGAGCTTTGGGAAACTGGGGCTTTTTGGTGCGTTTTTTAGTGGTGCTAGTATTAGTCATTTCATGTGGCTTTGATAGACACTAAGGGTGAATGTAAAGATGTTATCAAAGCACTGTAGTTGCAGATTTAATGGCCACTTGATAAAAAACTTCTCTTGCCCTGATGACAAATCTTTTCCATGACCTCCATCTTCAAGCTCCCATTGCAGTGTCTGGAAACTTGTGTTGTGCACCACTGGCATTCCCAGTTGTACCAAGCCAGTGTTGACCAGGTGACAAGTCCTCAGCAAGCTGCAGCCTGTGGCACCTCCTCCAGGCTCAGAGAGATGTGTCTCTCCCTTGCCTCACCCTGCTCTGCTTACTATCAACATCCAGAGCAACTCCAAAAGTGTCCTGGACTGATCTCCTCCCACAAAAATTTGTACTGGCACAGTCTGTGTCAGCTGCAACCTGTGTAGCACAATTAGAGGCTAAAGAAGGCAAGATGTGTGTTCCCAAGTCAGGCTTGCTGTCTCTATCTTGGCCTCTTTTCCTTGCTTCTCCTTGTTTATCTTTCCTCCTCTCCACACCCTTGCAGCACTGCTGCATGGCAGTGACACAGCTGGCCAGATAAAGAGTGTTACCTGCAACCACTACCTGAATTTTTTTTGGGGGGGGATAGCTTCTAAGTGACCTGCCTCATGAGTTTTTTGTCTTCCTCACTTTAATAAATAATTTTTATGACAGTGGCCTTGTGTTATTTGCAATTAATCTGTTTGGTAGCACTGACTATTATTTTTAATCTTAACAAGCTTTTTCAAATCATGTGAAAGTGTTTCTGTGGTAAGTAGACGAGAAAACTACAGCATCTTGCATATGTAATATTAAAGAAACTTTGTTTTTGTAAAATGGATTTTCCAAATACTTATCTCATTCCATAGTTAACAACAAACTGAAGGATTTAAAACTCAAATAAATGCAAGCCATACTAATGAATTTGGAATCGAGTAGGACCAGAAGGTCATTTGACCTGGTGACAGATGTGTTTAACAATGAGGGTGTTCTGGGCCATTTTGCCATCTGCTGACCCCTGGCAGCTGAGAAAAAGACTGCGTTGAACAGCCCCTAATAAGTGAAACTACTCTGTTTGATTTGGTGCTATGATGAGTCTCTAATTTGGGCTTACCAGCTGAAACCACTCCACAAAACTGTGGCTGTTTATCTGGTCTGAGCAATCAGCTTGGCGGGTGAACTGAATGTCATTAATATTTCTTGTCATCACTGATAGTGATGAGTTGTAGAATTAATTACATGCTTGGTCTTATAATTTTTCCTGATAGTTGTGCAAGGTTAATACAGGCCTGAAGCTGCAGTGAATGGAGCAGTGCTGGAAATGAGCCTTCTCTCTCTGAAGTGTCTCTTCTATTGGGTTGACTTGCTATCTGTGCCAGCAGGTGTTTGTTGTCTCTGATGTAACACAATTTTGACAGCTGAATCACTGGTTACAGATTGCATCCCAAAACCAGCTGTGGCTTCCCCAGCAAATGGGTGGCAGAAATGGTCGTTTTCTTTTGTAGAGAATACAAGTGTAAATAACTGGGATAGTATTTGCTTCGTCAATGGATTGCATCCTGGTTTCTTAAAGAGACATGTTAAATACTCTGCTGATGTCAAGTATTACATTTTTATAATCTCGATGTAGCTGTGATTTAGCAGAAGATGCCCATGGTTAGAGTAATTCTTGTCTCCATCTCTGAGATGAAATACATCTTCCCTCCTGCCTCAGGAGTTTAAAATAAGGGATTTGTCTTACATTAACCTAATAAGAATGAAATATCTTGAATACCCTCAATCATTTGCATTGGGAACATGTACACAGGCAGAAGGGCAGTGCAGGGTTAGCCATCGGTTACTTCATGTTTATGAAGTAATAACAAGCTGCTGCTTCCTGATGGTGAAAGAGAGCTTGGTTTCCCTGTTTTTACTCCACCCACTCAGTACTGTTAACCTCACTATTGGGAGTGTTGGTGGGAAAGCAAGAGATCCTACCATAAAGGAGAGCATGCATCACATTATCCAGTGGCAACAAAATCCCCTTCTCCTTCCCAGCTGTGAGCATATGAGGTCAGCTCAGATTCAGGTCTGCCACAAATTGGTGTAATTGCTAGTTTTAACAAGTGCTGTGTACAGCACTGTGAGCAATGGTGCTCAAGGCCAACAAATATCACCTAGCTTGTTTTCATGTATGTATCTGCAGGAATATATCCTCAGAGGTAGACAGTGTGCTACAGCCCTTGTCCAAGCAGCAGAATTTAGTTAAATTGATTATTTGGGCACAGCAGCATTATACTGTGTTTCATTGGCACCCTTCTCAGGTGTACACAGTGGTAGGCGTAGCTGAATTTTGGTCTGTGCAGCAATATGTACATTCAAAGTGTTAGTGGGCAAATGCTTACTGGTATAAATTGATGTGGCTTCATCAACTTCAGTGAGACCATGCTGATTTAGAGCCACAGAGGAGCTGGCTCTGTGAGGCAGTCAAATTTATAAAGGACTGCATAATCTACTAGAAAGCCAAGTCAGGCCAACCTCTGTGCTTTGACATTTCCTCTGAAATTCACTCTAATAAGGTAATATTTTCTTCCAGTTCCATAAATGCAAATCAGCTGAACTGTACTTCACATACTTTCTCATTTAATTAGAAACTTAGTCCAACTATACTGCAAATGCAGGTGAAAGTGAATCATCATTCTTACCATTTTTCATTTTAATTATCTTGATTAACTTTTTCTCCTTTGCAATTTTGTTATATTTCATTTCAGAAATGTCCTTTAATTTAAGACAATAAGCTTTTATTTAGCAAGCTGGGGAAACTAGAGGATATGATGCAAAGAAGATTTAAGTCATTAAACATTAATGTTACTAATGTTCTTCTACTAATTATTCATTAAGTTGATTGTCTTAGTAGAAAAGTAGGCTTGGCTTCTCTTGTGGATTACCACATTTTATTTGCATATGGCACAAAAAAAAAGATAGAAATAGCAAATCTTACCAAAGTTAATGATAAAATACTTCAGAGGACATAACATCCTTAATTATTTTCTCATCAGTAGATGTATTTTCAGAGTTCCCATTTGACTTTTAGCTATAAAACTCTAGATACATCCTTTTATATACTTTTAGAGGTAGTGGTATCTATTCCTTCGTAGATTCTTTGTTTCTAATAAAAAGAAGGTATATACAAGGGGAGGAAAAAGCCACCCTCTCCTTCCAGCCTCCCCTTCCAGCCTCCTGAAAACCCTGCTATCAACAGAATTACTGTTGATAGTAACAAAAAAAAACAAAACCAAAAACAAACAAACAAACAAAAAAATCCCAAACAAACCTAAAACTTAAAAAAAACCAACCAAACAAACAAAAACTACCTGGAGGGATGTTACTGTGTCCACTAGGGATTTTGTTGCTATGTATTTTGCAGGGGAACTAGTGTGCCTCTTTTCCAGTAAGTTCACACCTTTTGAATTTCAAAGACAGCTTCAAGAATGGAGCATGGGAAAGAAGACTAAACCTGAAGTCAGCCCTCTTCATGTAATCCAGGAAGAAAGGGATGACTTGATTGTGGAACCTGTAAAGTCTCTACCTACTAAAATGCCTGTCATAGCATGTGTGTGGAATTCAGATCTCTACATCTAAACCTGCACTCTTGTAAACTCTCCTCTTACCTGCTGTAGTGCCTGGAGATGCCTGTATTTCACAGCTCCTAAGCTCTCCTCAGGACTGCAGATCAGAATTATCTCTCTCTGGGCAAGAGAATGTTGCCTAGCCTGTGTCTTGGCCTGACTGACATCCTCAGTGTCTCATCCCTCCCTGTCTGCTCCCCAGAGGTATCACTGGCGAGAGCTGTAAGAATGCCAGATGAAAGGACTCAGCCCTGGGTTCCATGCTAAATGCAGGGAGAGGTTCATGATAGTATAACTTCCTTCTAAGCTTGCACTTGCCTGGGAAGCGCAGGGCTGAAGTTCACTGTGATTTCACTTCCTAGAACAGCGCCATAATTACAAGATTGTCTTGAGATGTTTCTGATGATAGGAAGCACTTTTTGCCTAGTTTCTGAAACTGTGCCACAGTGCAGGAAACAATTCAAGACTTGAGAGGCTAGGGAGTGAGAAAACAAAATGGAGTACAGGTCTCCATATACACCAGGATTTGGGCACATATTTTAAAGATCAAAATGTTGCTGTGAACTTGAACTTCCTCTGTTCTCTGCTTCCTGGATGGATTTAAACTCGATTTTTCAGATTCACATGTGAGTGCTCAGTCAGTGAGCTGATTTAAAAGCCAGTCATCAGCACTCTTGCATTCATTTTAGAAAAAAGACTGAGTCCTCCATAGCTCTTCCACAGAAAAGAGGTTGACTTTTACCTTTAGGGTATGATTATCTCTTGAAAAGTGTGGGGTTATGGATCCTCAAAAACCAGAGGTGACTAA
Organism: Petroica traversi; assembly: GCA_025920805.1. NCBI lineage: Eukaryota > Metazoa > Chordata > Aves > Passeriformes > Petroicidae > Petroica > Petroica traversi. Next base: position 2,395,096 of record JAHLSL010000117.1, on the reverse strand, counting down.
ATCCCAGCTATCAGAGATGTAGGTGTGGCTCTGTACTCGGTATTTCCTCTGACTACCCTTCTATTGCATACCAGCAGTATGTTATCGATCTATTGCTATCTGTTGTGAAGGGAAGAGAATGCATGTAGCTCCCAGTTACAGATTTCACTCTGGGAAGGATTAAGTTTTGCAACCTTTTCGTGGCTTGACCCACAACAGATTAAACAAGAAGAAGTTTTCTGAAAGATCAGCCAAAGACTGAAATCTGAAATTAGTCCATATCAGTAAAAAATAATGGCACAACTTTCTCTGTTAGAGAATGTAACTGGAATGGAACAATTTGGGATGCTGTAGTCGGATGTCTGAGACAGAAGGTTTTCAGTCATTTGGAGCCTTTGTATGTGATCCATTGGAGACAATACTCCATGAGTGAAGAATTCTTGGCCTCTAATAACCTCAAATCAGAACTACTATGGGTGTGTTTATTGATTTCTGCACAATTTTATGTGGTCAGATTTTTGAAATTGAGGTTCCTGGCCCTCAAGAGCAAAGGGTGAATCAGAATTGTATTCTGATGGATTTTGTTTTGTAAGGTCATATTCAAGTGATGCTGTTTAATGTGTCAGAGAAACAGCTGAAATCAAATAACAAACACTGCATTCTACTCTTTGAATATACTTTCCATCCTTGTTCTGTAGTACTGCACTCTTTTACAACTTCTGACCTGTTGCCTGAACTGCAATACTAGGTCTGGATAATCTGGCAAAAAAATTCAAAACTCTAATCTAGCTATGGCAGGTGCTCATCAGGAGAGACTCTTGTCTCATTCTAGCAACAAGACATATCTCTCTCTTGAGATGGTCAAGATGCAGAAGGAGAGCCTCAGTCAGTCTGTCTTGGAGGAATATCTTTCTAAGAGTCAGTTTTTAAGGTCAGAAGAGACTTTAGAAAATTACTTGGGCGATAAAAACAAGTGTTTGGCTCAATCTAAGACTGGAAAAGGGATGTACTAACATTCATTGCGGAGGAATATTTTTTCAGTAGCTGATGTTTGCCATTACGTCTAGCTTTGACTCAGTGTGATTTTGTCCACAATGACAAGGCTCCTGTGCATGTCTAAAATCATAAAATGAATGCTTTTCATTACATTTTTATTTTAAAAAGTAAACTGAAAATTTTATAATAAAGCTTATTCTTTGACACACTATTTTCAAACAGTGAAAATTAAATTTGCTTTTTATACAGATCTTTCAACCCCTCTGAACATCCAATGCTCTCAAACTCTGCCACAGATTGGCATGCTTCTTTCTCAAATTGCCTCTTTCTCATCAGTTTGTTTTCCTTTTCTCTCAGCTTCTGATACTTGTTACTGCTGGAAACAATCCCAGGCTCCTAGTTACTCTTTTCTTTGGTCTCTGTGAGGCTATTTGTTTTCCCAGCTATTGCTGGAAGTAATGCACACAAGGTCATTCAATGTTTCAAATGCCCAGCCTGTCTATAGGAAAGTTACATGGAGCCAATCTGGTACCTAGTCTCTGTTATTTCAATAAGGATTTATTGAGTAAAATAAATTTTCACAGTGATAATATTTTTGTGTTAGTGACTTATTGATATTCACTTTACCCCAAAGTTCATCAGGCAAGTTTGAGCTGAGCAGTAAAGAATCCATGATGGCAGGCAGTCTTTTGTTTTGTTTCCATAAAACATCACACTTTCAAACAGAAGGGTCTTAAGATCATGAAGTATAAATACAGATGAAGCAGAAATAATATTTCAAAGGGAAAGTAACATAAGGAATAGTGAAAATGACAGAAGCTAATGTACACTACTGTGAGCAGAAAATATTCTCTACTGCAAATCCTTTTATTCATGTGTCAGAATAAGAATAAACTTGCAGAAATTAAATCTTCTAAGGAAACTTGGCTTCCAGTACCACTGAAGTGGTAGGAATATTTAAAAAATATTCTTATAGTGGATAACCCTCACCCTCTCAGGGGCTCTGAGCCATGACTGGCCCTGGCCTCTGAGGAAATATCCCAAAAAACATCCATTGTAGAGATGTATCCCATGCTGTTTCTGTCTTTGAACTCAAGTAATGCACATTTGAAAGAACTTTTAAAGAAAACAAACTGGCCTTGGCTTCTGTGGAAGAATGGAGAGAACAGGTAACAGTCCTATTTAGAAATACTAATTACTGGCTTATATGGTTTTAACTTCTGTGCTTTTCTTTGCTTTGTCTTAGTTCACTCCCTTTAGACCTTGCTACTGCTGGTTTTCATTCATCCACCTGCATTACAGCTTTCATCACCAGTGGAAGAGGATTGGTAACCCCATTTTTCTTCAACACCCTTCACACTCATTTGATCTTGTTTAGAACTAATTGCCCACTGACAAGGTGAGATCAGGGCTCAGGAGAAGTACATTTCTTACACAGATTAGTTCGCTGAGAGGTAGCTCTCTTTTCATTTTTATATTTGACCTGGTTTTATATAATGAATTATTTCTAGAGCCATGAAGCAGCAGTTTCAGCTGGTTTTACAGTCACGATGGATCCCACTACACTAGGAGTTTTAACTGTAATTTATTTCAGTTAAATATCTGCTATATTAATTTCACAGAGTGGTATTAAATGTAGATTTTAGTATTTAGTACTTCTTTTGGTCCCCTACAACTCTTCTTTAAAGGATGTGTTAAACCTAGGTTTTAGGAATATCTATGTGTCGTGGGTGTGTTTTGTTCTATATGTGCAGGGAATCTCTCTTCTGTGGTTCCTGTGGGCTTAGATCTGTGTTGGGGCATCTCAGCCTGGCATTAACTTTTTACTGACTGGAAACAAATTTTTAGCTCCAAACATTCACTTGCTTTCAGGAAGACCATATCTGACAGGTTGGATCTGTCCCGTTATAAATATTAACAGCTGCCAAATGACAGGTTTAGAGTTGTGCTGTGGAGCTGGCCAAGGCAGCAATTACTTGAATTTTAGCTAGTGCTGCGCACTGACTGGATACATTAGCTTTAGTGGAGATTATTTAGAGGCTCAGTGGCTTAAAAGCAGAAATCACTTACACACATATTGGATATTATTACAGATTCAGGAGATTTGGCCATAAAACCACTTAGCTTCCTGTAACAAAAGGACTCCTAGCCAAGCAAGTAAAATGTTAATGAGACAGCAAGCACTCATTTTCATGTCTGTAGCCTTTCCCTCCAAGGTTTTGCTGCTTCATTCTGAGGTTCATTAGAGTGGAAATGGTTGACTTTAAAAAAGAAACACCAGCTAAATTGCCAGGGTGTAGAATTTCTTTTCAGATCATAATTATACATGATCAACGGAGTGTGTAATTAGTAAGTTGGGTGAAGGATATTTCCAGAACAATCAGCAGCAATTTCCTCTCTGCTCTGAGGACCTTTTGTCGGCTTTTGTAGCTGTGGCTTTATTTTAAGCCCAGAAAACACAAAAATAAAAATTTATGTCAGGTAAGAGTGACACAATAAATCATAATAAAAATAAAAAAGCCTCAGTAACAGGATGTTTTTTCTTCATTGTAACAGGCCTTACTGATTTTCACTATGTTTCCAGCACTTGAGCGCAGAGCAAAACAGACAGGCTCATTTCTGGCCTCCCTGGACAAACCTTTGAGACTCTTGCTGGAGCCTGGATTTGCAGTTGCACAGCAAAAGTGTGAGAAGCTGTCATTGTCTTCAAATATCATAGGAATTCCCAAGTTGTTTCTTGGCACTATGAATAATTAATGGAATAATTCAATGAATCTGTCCAGCTTGGCTAAAAATAGCTGAGTAAACCGAGAAACAAAATCTGTTTCAAATTTAAAATAAATAAATGAAAAGCCATTAAAAAATCATATGGAAGCAAAGATGTTAGTCTGTAAAGATATAGTTTGGTATTGTTCCCTGACATGAAGTATCCCATCTTTTCCATCTTAAGAAGAGGCTTTCATCAGCTCCACACCACTGTTTAGTTGGAACAATGAACATTTCTTCCAACCCAATTATGATTAGAGTGGGTTTTGCTCATGTCTCCTTGTCCCTGCAGTTAACAGGCACACTGGCAGGGCATAGCTCTGCTGTGTCCCTGACCAAGAGCTGTGCCCTCCTGCACCATTGATGCTCAGGGATGGTTGTGAAAAGGTCAGGGATGGCTCCCAGAGCGGGGATCTTGGCCGCAGCCGGAGCCACTCCTCCACGTGATGCTGGGGAGCTGAAGGCTCCCACTGCTGCCAGCTGAGGTCAGGGCTGTGGATCCATTCAACCTGCACCTTCTGCTTCTGGCAGCAAGCACTGAGCTTTGTCTGCAGGCAGCTCTGGCAATCCTGCTGCTGCCAGGGATGTCCTGCCATTCCTGCTCTGAGAGGCATTTTCCTCTTTCCGTTCCGCCGGTTTTAAAAGCTATGGGTGTGCCTGCTCCCAGTAGATTTATTTGGTCCCCCAGACTGTCTTGACACTCTCCATTGTATGTGGTAGGGCCACAAATTAGCTCAATATTGTGGTAATAATAATGTTAATAATACTTCTTTATGCTAAACTTTCAGTCCTTCTGTCCAGTAGCATCACTGGGTGGCTTTCATGGCCCCTCCTTATTCTTTTGTAATATGGGAATATCTTTCCTTGACACAAATAACTGGGCCTCAGCATGGCTGTTGTCTTCAAACAGACTTTATCCTTCTGATCAAGATGTGTCCTGACCTGCTGTGCAGTTTTTCCAGACTAGCATAACAAGCTCTTGCAAATCCTGCAGATTGTGGAAACTGCATACTGTGGTCCTTATTAACCTGGCTTATGAGATACACAGAAACAGACAGCTTGAAAAACTGCCCTGGACTTGCTATAGGAGGGCCAGACTCTGATGTCCAGAACTAAACCAAGCAACATCTTCAAATAACTGGTTTAAAGCTTTCTTTATGAGGGAAAATCTCAAACTTGATAATTTTTTTATGTCCTCTGTATGAAAATAAATTCCCTTAAAAATATTCTTCTGGCTATATAAATATGGGTAATTTTTTGGAAATGGTGTTTTGCTGTTCTGATGAATGTTGAGTGGTAATTTGGGGTTAAAAGTGAGGTTGAACATGAAGGCTCTAGATTTTGGAATTCTGTATTGATACAGTAGTCAGATTAAACTTTTGCACCATCTGATACAGGGAACAGAAACAAAAAGATCCCATATCTGATTCTGCAGATGTCAGTCTACTTGCATAGGCCCTCGTGTGGACTCCACAAAAACAACTGGTACTCTCCTGTTCCTATCTGTTGTCCTTCCTTTATATACAGAGTACAAAGGGCTCAGATCAGCCCCTGGTTATGAACAACTGAAATGGTGGGTTTCTTCTAATACCTTGAAATAGTAGGAAAGGAAGCATTTGGGGCATGTCTGCCATGCTATACAACCAGACTGGCCAGCTGCAAATGTGAACACACTGTACTGGCACCCCATGTCTGGCAGAGATAGGCAGGATTTTCCTCTCCAAACAATTAATAAAAAATAAAAGCCCATAGCAAATGAATCCTCTTTCCTTACAAAAGCATTTCTTGCTCTTTCATTGAAAACCTAGATTCAATAAAATCCGAAACTTGATTGGGAGTAAAAATCATGTTTTCTATGTAGTTGCTGGATTTCAACATTGAAAGTTTTCAGCACACTTTTATTCTTCTGAAGACAACATGAATAAATGGTAGTTTTTATTGTCATGGCTAGCCTTCGGCAGGGGGAAGGCGGGGTAGGAGGGTATAGATGTATTTCGGTCACCATTTTAATCTTTGTACTCTGGCACAATGTTTTTGAGTGCCAGGTGAACAGACAAGTAGAGCTGTATGTTCACCTTGTGGGTCTTCCAAGGGAGAGATATTGAATTTGTTTTTAAATAAATGGCATCCTTCATTATTTATTCATAACTAACTTGCTAACCAAAAAAATGATAACAGCTAAAACAGTTATTTCAACAAAACTTTGGCAGATTTCAAATACAATTCCTGACAGTAAAAATTATATGACCTAATAATTCAGACCTTTGCCCAAATAATCTGTTTATTCAGTGATTGGTATAGTTCGTAGATACATGTATTTTGTTTAAATGTGGGTTTGTTTTGTTTTTTTTTTACATTTACATTAATAGTTAAAATGGCTGGTACATGGCTGATTCAGCAACATAAATTATATATGTATAATTCAGCAGCTACTGATCTCTTTATGCAACACAGGATCATGAGTTGTGTTTTTCTGTTCTGAGCTCATTGTGAGTCTCGTTTCTCTGCCACTTTGAATCAAAATTTTGTCTTTTCCAAAAGGTACGTGTTTAACCTGTTTCCCTTGAGCTAGGACTTGAGCACCTGACAGTGACAGGGCTTGACTGCATTTGTGACTACTTTCTGTAGCTCACAGAGGAAACGTTAATGTTGCTGAAACCAAGATCCAGACTGTTGTCATTTAATATTTTCCTGAATATCAGAGCTGAGGGGCTAACATGAATTAATGTAAAATACTTTTTTTTATAGATCTGCCACTCAGAGTCAATCTCTTTGGGGTAGAAATGGCCATGTGGAGATCTGAGCCACATAAATTCTCTGAAATATGGTCTATGCTTCAAGCAGGAAATGTTTGACCAGTCATGGCTCAGAGATGAAGCTCTTGGACAGTGGATGTGGCAGTATGGTATTAGCCCCAGGGACTCTCAAGGAGCAGGTTTTGTTCCTGGTGTTATCCTGGACTTACCTTGTGGCTTTGGACAAGGCACATAATCTCCACAGCCTTTACATAATTAATATAAAGACTCCCTTCTCAAATGGGGCTGTCCAACACGGCTGTTTTGATGCACTGATTGTTTAGGTTAATTCTGGTTTTTACATTGCAGATGTGGGATGCACACTGCCCTTCTGCACTTCTCAGGGTTGTTGCTTTCCTGTTCCCTGGCCCCAGGCACACCTTACAGAGTACAGATAGCCTGATCTGCAGTGCAGGAGGTGCTCACACTTGTGTCAGAGTGCCTCTAAACAGAGGGGCTGCAGTAGACCTGTCCCTAGACTTATTGCCCCTCCCCATTTCTTTTCATCAACACCAGATGCAACTTTCAGCACATGACCTGTTGCCGCTTTTGTCCCCAAATCAAGAAATTAGGCTCTTGAGAGTCTTTCTTCAAGGTGGGCTAAAACTACAGCATGAATGTTCAAGTCTTATCTGCTTCTTCTCTGACAAACCTTAAAGACTTTCAGGATGCAATGTCTTTTCCCTAGTTTCATCCTGATGACCTTTTGAGTCCAATGCTTGCATTCCCTTAAGGGGTCCAACCGGATTCAAAATAGAGGTGATCAGCTACAGCAATGTGGAATTTCTGGGGTCGACAGCTGGCATTGTGCTTGGTGCTCTTTGCAGTAGCATCGTCCCTTGTGCAGGGAGCATGCAGAGCGCTCTTAGGAGGCTCAGTGGCTAGAGGGAAGGGAGCAGAAAGAACTTTTGTGTCCCATGGTAGAAGATTGTTACTCCAGCAGACCTCAAAGCCTGCTTAGAGTGCTGGTGTGAGTTCTTTTTTAAATTGCTTTTCTGTGAATGTATGCCTGAGTAAAAATAGTGCTGCATTTCCACCTGAAAATATTCATCATTTAAAAAAGGGAAAAGTGGTGTCTGTTTTACTGCCTGAAGCCACCATTAGTTCTCTTGCCTCTTGCTTCTGGTAAGGTAGAACACATAAAAATGTGTTGCTCCCTAGAAATAAAATTGCTGCTTTTTGCTGAAGGGAGAGCTGAGCACCTCAAGGGTATCACACTGGGATTGCAGCAGGCCAGGACTGTGGACAGCGTGGAGGATTGCCGCCCTCTGTTGTTGGAAGGAAAAACAAATATCTGCAGCAGAGCTAGTACTGTTCTTTCTCTGTCCTTTTTTTGACTTTTTCTTTCATGAGGTTCTATTTTTTTTTTTCCTCCCTTTTGACTTTTACCTTTTTCATGCAGGGGCTGGCTGCAGATTCGCAGCTGACAGATGGCTAGTTTCATCTGGCCACCTGAGGGTCTCTGTTGCCAAGTAAATTCTTGTCACAAGTGGTCAGCAGGTCAAGGCTGCTCATCCCTGCTGTCCTCGCCGGAGCATGGAGCAGAAAATCACTCATGCAAATCTTTGTGCATTTTGTTTCCAGCATGAGTGTGTGCTGACAGAGCTCCAGATGGCTGAGGGACACGTCCTCTGGCTTGCCGGTGCCTAAAGGGCAGCATTGCCACCTGCTATCTGAAACACAGGTTGGCCCAGGGATGCTGCTTTGCAGAGATCAACTTTTATGCAATGCAGAGTACAAAGTTGATCTTGTTCATTCCTCTCTCAGTGACTGTTTTATAGTAAGTACTTTCTGGTGTCATTGTAGTTAGTGACAGGTTTGTTGTTTTTTTTTCTCCCCTCCTGCAGCTTATTTGCAGAAAAGCTGTTTTGCAGTTTAGGTCCTGAAGCCTTACCTACTTCTATTTTATTCTGAGCACAAAACCTCGCACTTCATCAGCATTAACTGATCCTGATGCATTCCAGACAATGAAATTATGTCTGTGGGGGCCATTAGGAGAAGCCTCCCTGGGCTGCTAGATGCAGAATTTATAACGTCTGTCTTTAACCTTTAGGAAAATGGAGAAATGTCTCATTATCTAAAATGATAGCCTTGTACACTGGAGAGTTTAGCTATTTGAACTACTTAACCAACTCTACTTCTAATATATATATTTCATATTTAAAAATGTGAAGCTTCAAGAATTGTTATTTCTGTAGGTGAGAATATTTTCACCACACTTTCAGGGTAGGGCTATACCCGTGTGTATCCAGACCTGTCTATTCTCTTGCTCTGCTTTATACAACATTTCTTAATAGCAGCTCTTTCAAAATCTCATCTGCAGGAGAATAACTATTATATAGTGAAGGACTCATCTGCTGGAATTGAGTGATCTACCCAGGAAGAGGCATAGGTAATCAGCACGGGTATGGTTACAGGATTGATCCAAGGAGCACACTATCATTTTGGGGGAGTTTTGTGCATGGCCAGTTGGGTGCTCTGCATGGTCTTAGGCAGCAGAGGTCAGGTCTGCTTGCTGTGTGGCCAGCTTTTGGGCAGAGAAAGTAAATGCAAATAATTGCGGTAGAGGTAAAAGCCAAAGTCATAACGTCATTTACCCAAAATCTGACAGGGAGCATGTGAACTAGGAATGATAACTCAAGCTGTTGAATCTTGGGTTAATGTCTCTGACAAAAACTCAGCATTCCTTTTATAACAGGACAATGCACTGCAGTGCAGTCAACATGGGAGAGTTGGGGTGTGCCCCTTAGACAAGACCCTGACTCTACTGTGCTCTGGAGACACTGGAAGAAAGCTGTTTAGACCTCAGTTTGTTGATGCCAGTGTGAAGTGCTCAGCCTGACATCTGCCTGTTCTGCCTTGGCACAGGCTGTACCACACAGGAGGCAGAACTCCTTTACCTGCAGTTCAGCTCTCTGTGCTGCTCTGGGCAATACTAATCAGCAATAAAACTGCAGCCCTTGTCTTTCTCCTCTCCCTGGATTTTTCCCTGACTGGCCTTTGTCAGATATTGCTGACTTCAAAAAGAGACATCAAAATTATGTGAAAACCAATGCCTCAACAGAAAGGTGTCCAGACAGACCATGCTGTTATTCTAAACAGGTCTAATTTTATGTATTATTTTGCTTTATGTGCTGCAATGCTTTTTGCTTTGAGGGAATTCTCCTACAACTGGTTTTTTTTTCAGTATAGCACTCTTAGACGAAGCTGTCAGGAGCTACAAAAATTTCCTTCTTCTTTAATCCACTGTAAATCCAACCCTTCAAACTGTTTTGCTCCCAGAGATCTTAGGCAGTGATATTTGGATTGAGACTGGGTCCCACTGTGGAGACATCCTGCCAGCCCTGTAACATCTGGAATGGCATAGGCTAAGATAGGGAACACATGTCAAGGTCCTCCTTCAGAAGCCTATGGGAACAGGCAATTGCTCATAAATTTCTGTTGTACTGCTTTTACTTCCTTGCTGAGGAGCTTTTAGCTGAGAAGATTGATATTTGCAGTGAAAAGAAAATGAGGAGAAATGTTACGTTCTGCAGTGGAATTCAGTCAGCCAACACTGCAGTTTTACAGGTGGGTGATCAGAACTGCTAGGTTTTCATACATTTTCAGAGGGCACATAGTTGACAGATGCTCCCTACAGATACACCAGCCTTATGCTGGATGCTCGGCATTTAAAAGTAGATGATGGTCTTCCCAGGCTATGAAATAGTCTTAACTATTTTCAGTGTCAAAGTGTCCTGGTTTAGGGCAAATATTTAGGAGGAAACCTCTGGGGGGTCTCCTCTAGGAAGAGCCGATTCCAATCGCCCCTCCCCCTACCGGTCCGGGAAGAATTTCCTTAGAGAAAAGTGGAAAAAACTATTTATTTAACAAATAGAATATTTACAAGTATAGGGAAAATTTGGATAATATGAAAACAATGAAACCTCTCCTTCCTCTGAAGAGATGGTAGATTCAGAGTCCGTCTGAGTCTGGTTCAGTTCTCCAGTGGGGGGGCCGATTGCCGGGCCCGGCTGTAGAAGTCGGCGAGGATGGGGGGGGGGCCCCCGGGGGTTCCCTGGTGTCCTGGGCCCACGCGATGCCAACCAGTCCCAGGAAGAGGAAAAAAAAGAAAAAATTCCCAGCAAAAGAAACGAAGTCTCTCCCTGCAAAAAGCCGGGAAAAATCCGAGGAAAAGCCCTCCGCTGTGAGCTCGGGCAGCACCCCCCACAACAGAGCGAGTAAAAAAAAAAAAAGAAAAAGAGATAACTCTGTCTGCTGGAATGCAGCCTCTCCGCTCTCTCGGCCTTGGTTCGTAGTATCCTGCAGACAAACGGCGAGTGTTTTTTTTTCCTCCACCTTCACTTTCACTGTCTTCCTTGGACCAACTTAAAGCTGCAGAACTTAATGTCAGCATAAGCAAGGGGACGATTGGGGATACAAACAGGTCATATGGCTAACCCAGGACACAAAGTTTGAATGAATTGTGTCATATATGACAGTTGCATACCTCTTAGTTCTATAGAGTTGAATTTTTATCCTGCTAACTCATCTGATGTGAAATAATAGACTGACAACCACACTGAGCCTTACAAAAAGGTACAGAATGGACTCTGTTGCATCCCATATATATGTGTATATATATATATTTATTTTTTTTATTATTTATTTATAGGTGATCCCATGCTACCTACAGAACTTGAGTATGAGTGCTGTAAGGATGCAAGTAGGATTTCAGTCCTCAATTTCTCCCAGAACGTGATGAGAAGTCTGCCTCTTGTCCAGTAAGCAGACTGTATCTTGAGACAAAGTTCCTCAAGAGGGTATGAACTCCCAGCAGGGGAATACTTGGTTGCCAGCATGCAAGCACAAGCAGTGCACCACCTGCCTCTCTTGAAAGATTTAAGATGCTCAGCATAAGTTTTCTTGCCTTTGCCAGCAGGCTGATGGAGTGGTATAGAATGACTGGAATTCCTCCATCTCCACTGTAATTTATGGACAAATAAATTAAGCTTTTAGGACCTTTTTCTTTCTGCCAACCTCTGCCAACTGCTCTCATTCATAAGTCAGCTGTCTTCTGTTTGAATGCTACATTATTCTGGTATAGGTTAAATGCAGATAGAAAGACATCAGGAGGCTGTAAATGGCAAATGATAAAAGCAGTTAGTACATAAAGAGCAAAAGGAGCTATTCAACAGCCTTGAAACCTTTCACTGTGATCTTGAAAGTAAATTACCTGCTGGGATTTGTGCTTGTCTGTGGTTAGGTGCCTATGCTTGGTCCCACACACTTAGAGGAAGTTGTATTTACTCTTACATATTTTTGATAAGCAGACAAAAGTAAGTGATGAGGTACAAAATAGCTGTTTCTTTACAATAGGCTTCGATAAAATCCTACTTGTGTAAATTTACTTCTGTCAATATTTGAAACATAGGTCTTGGTTGATGCCTAATGCTCTGGAAGTGAAGATGTCTTACAGGCACCAGAGGAGTGCAGAGTTTGTACTGAATGGGAACAGGGTCACAATTGCATGCAAATTCCTGCACTGCAAAGAATGTGAATCTGATGGCTTTGCAGTGTAGAAATATAAGAAAGACTGAATTTTCCTTCTCCACTTGCATTTTCAGCACTGCAAAATACTGCCTTTTGCAAGGAAAGGTGCAGCTTTAAGATTTCTTAACGGGTTCAATCACCTTAATCCTTCTGAGCCAACCAGTTGATGTGCCACTCTGTAATACACACTTGAGTCCCTTTGTTACTTCGGTACAATCTCAGTTTGCTATCATTGTCTTGGTTTGTCTCACACCTTCCCACTCCTGGAAGTAGTGAGCCAATTAGTCTTGTCTGAAAATGCTTGCTTTATATTCCCTGCTGGACCTGTAGACAGGGACTCCTTTCTGCCCTCCTGGATGGGTAGAAGGAGAATTTCCCCACAACTCCCAGTGACAGGACAAGTCCTCTTAGGTTGGTGAATTGGTAGAGGAGTGAAATGATGCTGAAATGAGGCTTGTATCCCAGTCTTGCTACTGATTTAGCACAGACTGCTTGATGGGTAGCAGAGCTCTCCCTACTTGCTAGTATAAAAATATATATCAGGACGAGAGCAAGTATTGCACCCCAGTTTCCCAACCCTTTTTGTTTCACCTCAGGGGAAAACTTTGCAATCAGATTTATGACAGTGCTCCTATTGACTTCATCTAAGCATCCAGTGGGATGACTATGTCACTGAAAAGATTGGAAAAGCAACCAAGATTGGCCACGTTGTGGAGCAAAATCTTTAAAGCACACCCCAAAATTGGGAACAAAGACTGCTGCACAGTACATAGGACAGATTTATGTTCCAACCATATGACACTTTTAAGGGGCAGCTGAGAACATTATAATTTCTTAAGATGCTTTGACAAATAGGAACATCTTTCTCTTAGCAGCTACTTGAGTATTTTTTGCTAATGTTTCATTCCAGCAGGATAAAAGGGGGGCTTAAATGTGTATATGAGAAAGATTTAGTTTTGTAGACATAAGCTTCAATTTTATTTTCTCTTTGAAGACTTTTAAAGAACAGCTGTGGAGTGAGTTTTTCTTACTTATTTGTCTAAATTAGGATTTTGAGGACTTCTGTATGTGGAACAGGAGATGGAGCTATTTCCTAGCATGAGACATATTTTGCAGTTTAGTTAAGTAGTAGTTGCATGTTGTCCTTGATGCAGTTCCTGTATTATCATGATTGAAGTCCCCCTCTAATCTCTCTTTTTAAAAGCTCAGTAGTAGCTGCCATCACATCAAGAAGATATATTCACAATTTGTAGTTAATTGAATCAATAACCAGCAATTCTTTGCTTATGTCGGTAGAGTAAGCTGCCCTCAGAGGTGAAAACTTCTTGTTTTGAGGTGAAAGATATTACTTATAAGGCTTACAGCTGTGTGCCTATTTCAGCTACCAGGCTAAACATGAATTACTCTTGAAATCCTTTTCTGTTTTGTTCCTAGTCTTCTTTTACACAAGATCATATATTTATCATCAAGTATCTAAATTAAATTTAACTGACTTTTGTTTTGTTTTGTTTTCCTAAGGAAATGAGGCTTTTGAAGTCATGTTCCCTTTTGGTGTGTTTGTCAGACTGTTGCAATTAACTTTTGAATCACTGGTCAATTTTAGTGGCATTTAGCAGAGGGGGAGAAGCCTTTGAAACAATTGTATTCCTGCAAATGGCACAGAAATTTACAGCTGAGTGATGGAAAGAAACCCTGTTTTACCATTCTTATGGAGGAGAAAGAGTCAGCATTCATCTGTTAGCAAATATGAGGAGATCCACTCAGAAATACGCATCTCTTGGAATACTCACTTCCTCAGTATTGCTGCCCCTGGAATGCTTTTTATTTGTTTATTTTCACTCAAGGCATATAAAAACAAAGTGAAGTAAACGTTTTTTTTTTTTTGCAAAAGGTTGTGGGAGAAAAAGCTGAAACAGAATCAATAGTTAATTTGGGGGTGTTGTTGTTTCTGTTTGTTTGTTTGCTTGGAAGGTGTTTCCAAATAAATAGATCATTTTCTCTACTTCCTGGTTTTGGCAGGAAATGGGAACAGAATAATATAAAGACAGAGTGTAATTTCCAGTTTGCCTGGAAGCATAAAAGCCCAAGAAGAGAATCTGTTAATGTATAGCTATTCTATGCCATCTCTGTTATTCCTGGGACCAGATGTGCAGACCCTGAAATAATTTATTAGGTTATCTTTCTTCCTTCTCCCAAAGCCCATGTGGGCTTTACCTGAACTATGAACAAAAGAAGAGCAATGTCTAGCACAGGTCTGTTTTCCTTTTCTTGTTGTCACTGTGCTTTACTGCAGGATGCTCATTGTTCTTGTCAGACAAGGAGATGTCTATTGGCATTGCTGCTCTCCCTGTAGCTGCCATCCCAAGTCGATCTACAAAAGCACAATACTGGTGCCTGCCCTGAGCATGCTTTGATTCAGGAATGCAGAGACATGTAGGTTTGTGGAATTTGGGATAAGGCCAAAGGAAGTGCTCCAGGTAGGCACCTTTCTCCATCTGCTAGGAAAGATCAGCCTTGCTAGGCAAGGAAGGGTCCTGCCTCCTCCCCCTGGGGAGCTGAGCTAGGATATAAGAAAGGAGGTATTAGTTTACTTCACATGAAGGTGTGACAGAATAGAAAGAGTAAAATGCCAAGCAGTTCAATTAATTTGTTTTCCATTGTGAAATACGGGTTGCTCTTTTTTGGGCGATTTCCATGTGGTCCTACCAGTCACGAAGTTAGGAAATGTTCTGTTTCTTTGGATGTGTCTTTCCTCCTTGCTTATCAAGGCAGGGGCATGTCTGAGCCTTTGATAGTTCTTACAGGCTGCCTCACCCACCATTGTGTCTGTTCAGCACCTTTCTCAAATCTATTTTCTGCCATTAATTGATTCTGGCTACAGTTCTACAAACACTTGACAAATGCAACAAGAGTGGTTCACATCTCATCTCACTGAATAAGAAGCACTCTTTTCATATCCTATAAGCTTCAGTGTCATTAAACTAAAGACCAGTCTACAAACATTACTGGAGGCCTTCTTATTCAATTTGTGGTGGGGACAAATGAGATATTTTTGTATGGAGTTGGGCACTTTTCAGCCTTTGCCAGCATAATGTAACTAGACCTCTGTTTGTTTATCCTGAGCCCAGATAACTACCTATTCAAATGCCTGGTTCATACCCATTCAGAAAGAATGTAACCAAAAATGTGTATATGTAAAGAACAACCAAAGGGAAAGGATAGTTCATGAAAACATATTAAGGTTATATTTTCTCACAGATCAGTTAAATGTAGTGTACGAAATCTATGCAATTATGGATTTTGTATTCACCATGAAGTTGTTGTTTTGTTAAGGTTTTTATGCCTTGAGTTAATGAGCCATTAACTTGGGAAGCAATCCTTAATATATGGGTAGTTTTTTATAAAAGCCACCTGAAATCTGTTTGAGTAGCAGACCATGCACAGTTTCAGCATTATTCATTAGAGTTAGTTCAGTTAACTGTAAAAAATATTTGAGGAGATGATGAATACATATTTTCTTGCAAACTCAGTGGGTATTACATAATAAGAGCAAACAGTGAAGAAAATACAAGACTTACTTTTCTCCCAGAAAATATTTTCAGTCCTTGCTCCCATCAGTAAATATGCTGACAAATGATCTTATATTTTGGAAATATTCACCAGGTAATTTGACATATGCTGGCACACCATCACAAATGGTATCATAGAATAAGAAACAGAGTGTGTCTTTTCAGGGTATTTTGAGTTCACCTGGTCCTATTTCCTGGGGGAAGAGTATCTCAGCTAGCCAAAATGCCAAGATTTTGTTGATCATCCACATTACCAACAATGAAGGTCTCCACTTTGTCTGGTTCATCACTGCAATAGAATGTCTGATTGAGAGCAGATCTCTTGCTGCTGTTATTAAACTGAGTTAGAGCAGATATACACTAGAAACAGTTTGAACTCCTACAAAGGGCACAGGAGGGAAGGAGATGGTAGGTGTTCACATGTGTTGTGGAAGCTTATTGTATTTTTGCTGGGGAAGGAAGTCATGAAAGCTGGAAGATGTGGAAATGTCAAATTTGGGCTGTACAGCCTTAAATTTTTTTTCCGTATCTGGTCCTCTTTTTGTCAAAGATTTTTGGTTTGGCAAATCCTTCATTTCTCAAGACAGCTGAACTCTATGACACAAGGACTGATGACAGACAGTGATGTACTTGTGCTAAGGAAGCATAAATAAGTTTAATATAAGAAAGACCACACAGCTCTCCAAGAGGCTGACCGTCTTCCCTGAAGTAAAATTTTTCCCCTGAATCTTAGAGTTGTCAGGCTAAGGCATTGAAGCTGAATGTTTTATTAAAGATATGGTCTTAATGTGGATATAAGAATATGAGTGAGATGATGCAGGCTTTCTTGACTCATACTGTTGGCCTAGTTTCCCACAAAAGCTTGGTTTTGGTATGTTTTCTTCCTTTAAAGCAGAAGAACTTTTCTCCCACTATGTTGGTAAATCTGCCCCATTTACAAACATGTAGCCCTTGATCAGTGACATTACTACAGCTCAAAATTAAAATATGTTTGGGCAATTTCTGAAATCTAACTGATATTTTAAGTCTTGAACTCAAATGGGACAAAATATGAAAACTTCACAGCTGTGCTGTAGCTGAGCTCAAAACCTGTGATGTTGCCTCCCTGACTGAAATGTTCAATTACCGTGGCTACTGGGGGACTGCACCATCTTTCAAGCTTCAGTGTATTTAGCTCTAACATACAGCAAATTTAATTTTCTTACCTTATCATCAACACAGTCAGCAAGTCCCCTGTCATTAAACATTTTCACCAAGTGAAAGCACTGGCACACAGTGATCAAATTGCTTCTCAGTCTTCACTTTGGTAGGCTGAACAGATTTAACTTCTTAATCTGCAAAACAGCACTTCTGCAGTCCTCTTTTTGTCTCTTTCATATTTCCACAATTTTCTCTAGTGTGGACACCAAACCAAAATAACCTAGTGGCATGTACTTAATCCAGATCACTTCCTTTACTGGAAATGTGAGATAAAGATATCAGTAGATGTTATTTGTTTCCAGTTTTCATTTTTGAGTCACATTATTTGGAATAAACGTGCAGTTTAAAAACAAAGCTATGTGGAAATTAAATTCACTGTATGAATATGTTTCTTTAAAACAGGTCAGTGCAAAGATACTGCAAAGGAGGAGGAATGACAAATGCAACCAGCATCTTTAAATGCAAATTTAATTTTTAATAACAAAACAGGTAGCTATAGAGATTTCACGTATGTTGCCTAGTGGCCCCTGAGAATGCCAGTAATGCTGCATGGGGTTTATCATTGGTCCTGTATTCAAATAATCAATAATAGGTGATGTTATTTTGTGGATTCTGATTCTTAAGCAATTGTCTTACTTAATACTTATTTTGAAAAGTTTTACTGTGAGTTGATGTTTCTTTCCTCAAAGGGAGATCAGCAGAGGTTTTCAGTGCATAAATTTCACCCAATAAATTCATGGTTTATTATGTGGGTTTTGTAACTTAATTGTATTTGCTAGACAGGCTAGTAAATTAATATTTAGTTTTTCCAAATGGTATATAAGATTGACCTAATATCTATTTTCATGCCATCTGATACAACATTTCAGGTTATTTTTCTCATTGAAGGAAGAGGCTGCTATTTGTTTTCAATTAATACCTCCATATTCAAATATGGGATATATCTTTCAAGTCCCTGTCACTTGAATCAAACTACTTCCTCAGCACACTTCTGTGCTGCTTCCACGTACTCACAAATTAAATTAATCTGTGCTTCCTCTTGTTACTAATTAAACTCCCTCTCTTTTTCAGAGGAACTGTCTTTTATGCTTATCATCATGTCTGGGTTTCTACCTCCCAAGTTTTCTATAACATCTGTTTTATAACTACTGTCTCATTTGATAGTGAAATAACAGTTAGTATAGGTAACACTATTCCCTGGCTGATAGTTATGCGCATGGCTTCTCCTGCTACCTGTCACAGCCACAAGTATCTCATTACTTTGTGGTTTCCTCTCTTACCACCTCACTTCCCACCTCTCCTGCTGCCCCCCCAGTTTTGCAGGAATTGTCAGTCACAGAGCAAATGAATGCTACAGGAAATCTACAGTGCCCTCTCATATAATCCAGTGCTATAATTTCCTCATCTACATCTAGTACTGTTAGAAAACGAACAAACACTATGTAGTGTTCTCAAGCCTGCTTTATTCTTGTGACTAGCCTGAGAGGGTTTTTCACTGAAGGGCCATTTACTGCCTGGTGCTGTGATTTAATCTGAGTGGCTTTGTGGCTCTGAAACGTTACAAAACTTAAAAGTCCACAATAAAAAAAAGCTCTTGGAGGAGGTATCTGAGTAAAAGAGGGAGTCTTTTAAGGTTGTTTGTTGAGGAAAAAATAAACCCGCTCAATATTTGAAAGATTTCTTCAGATACTGAGTCATTATGCCTCCAAAAAGGTTACTACTTTGTTTTTAGATAAATAAATAGATAGATAGATAGATAGATAGATAGATAGATAGATAGATAGATAGATAGATAGATAGATAGATAGGAAATCATCATGTCAAAGACAGGTAACAGTAATCAATCTTGAATTTAGAGGTCTTCACTTCAGCATGGATGGTGGTGTTCAGTAGAATGGCAACCATTCTGCCCTTTTTTAGCTGGGCTGCTTTTAAATATTGCAACATATCATCCTTCCATAGCTATCCTTTATGGATGTGAGTTTGTTTTCCTCTGACACTATGGAAAATCAGTTTAACTGAAGTAAAACAGGAGACAATGCATTCTTGAGCTGTGAGTGCATTTGAAATTATTTGTCCTCATTACAATGCTCTGTAATTACTGCAATTACTCTGTAATTATCTTTTTCCCATTGCCAGCATTTGATTAACAATATTTCAAGTTTCAGTTTCCTTGCCACCTCCTCCAAAACCCTCAGAGCTGATTCTCTGATGTCTAATAAGTCTGTGTGTAGGCCGGGGCATATGTAGAGGTCTTTCCCACTGTGGATGAATCAGTAGAATCTCTGACTTGCTAAAGACCACCTATTTTCATCAAATAAAATTTTCATTCCATTAAAATAAGTAGGAGTTTCTTTCTAGGACTTCTATAGAGTGTTCATACCCCAGGGGTAGCTGAAACTGACATGTTAAACCATATTTTCCACCCTTTTCTTTCTTAATATTTGTTCTCTTGCTCTTGAAGGATGCTGGTAATGAAAGCAGTCTGGCATATTCAGAGGAAGAGCCCCATGGATGTGCAGGAGAGGAAAGAACTCCACATGAAAATGAGTCTTCATATTCAATTTAGTTGTCTTTCCTTTTTTCCCACTCAAGTGAGAGTTTTAGGGATTAATAATCACAGTAAGCACCTGGGACACAAAACACTTCGATGTTAGCCTGAAAAGCAGCAATGTGTAGTGCACTGCTCGGTGAGGGACGAGACTCCTTCCTTGGTTTCTGTCCTGTTTTCCCATGAAGTGTCAGAGAAATCTTTGACTTCATGCTCTTCTTGCTGTGCCTGCAGACACAGGGTAAAGGGAAACACTCTATGACTTGTCCTGAGAAAGGACAAATTTGCAGTATTTTCAGCCTGTAAAATATTATGTTTTCTTATTTCCTTAGAAATTATCTACTACTATTAAAGACCTATCCCTAACTACACGGGAAGAAACAAGTCCTATCTGTATTGGTAGTGAAGGCAACATTACTTCTTAAAAAGCTTGTACTGGCCCCAGACATTTCTGTCACATTTATTCAAACAACAATTATCTAAATAGCAGATTGGCTACTTCAATAAGTTGCTAATTAGTTCACATTTATTTTAAAAGAGTGTATTAGTATTTCTTTCTGTGTTTTCCCATGATCTTAAGGCTTGAATGAAAATTTTAAGGCTTTTTCTATAAAAAGGACCTCAATTGGGTTGCACTGTGCCAATTAGTAGAGATTTGAAAATAAGTTCCTTGCATTGCTCCTCACAACTGAAGAATGAATGACAATCACACATTTGCATTTTGTAAGTATCATGTAGCAGATTATATATGGGGGTTTTGAACAGCAGTTAATTTTCTTTTTTTGTTTATTCCTGATATGCATTGTATAAGATTAAAACAATTTCCTTGGTGAGCTTCTTTATTGATATAGAGAAGGTTTCTACCTGAGAAGTAATCCTTGAGGAGAGACAGCTGGTTTCCCTCAGAGCTGTTCATGGAACAAACCTGATGCCCACCCTTACTCAAAGGCTGATGGTGCTCTGGGAAGTAGCATATTTCAGATCCTGCCAAGGATGCATAAGGGTGAGGGTCTGACCAAGCAAAAATAATTCTCAAAAAAAGTGCCCAGTGTTTCAGACAATTTGTGCAGTGGAATTGCTTGAGTGTGTACAAGGGCCAGAAAGAAAAATGATCATTTTTCACCATCACCTTGAGCAAAGCAAAATGGAATTCCAGAGCTGCAGTTTTATTGTTCAGAAGTTTGACTTCTCCCTACCCCCTTCCAACTGGGCAGCTCTACCAGGAATCATTAATAAAGCTGTGGCATTTGTGCAGCCCAGGTGCACTAATAGTGGTATTCCTTGAAAACACAGCTTTTATTTGGCTGGTAACCTATGGTGTTAGGAGAGATGCTGGAGTATTGCCCACCTGTATGTGCATACACACACACACACACACACAACTATTTTTGTGGGGCTGTATTCACAATCAGTTGAGATCATCTAGGGGTAATTGTTATTACTGTTGCTTTTTCAGCTGAGTTTGTTTTGTGCTAGTATTGGTCAATCTTGTGATATTTATGATAGAAAAAAATAATAGGGAACTGTGATATCACATGCTGTAGCTCGTGTTTTGCTTTGGGGGCTTTTTTCCCTTTTAAAAAGTGCTGCTCCTCAGAGTATCTTGGATGGGCTTTTTGAGCAGAAAATGTTCCTTATTTTTTTCCCTGTCTCTTTCTCTTCAGTAGCACTCAAATAAAAGCCAGAGGCAGGACTGAGGGAAAAATAGCTACTACTGAAAAGACCAGTGTGATTAGTGTGCTGGATGCTTTCCTGTTAGTGTGGAGTGAGAAACAAACTTGTTAGCAGAGCTCGGCTGTCAGGCCAACCACTTGCTATCTATCCTGGATATTCATAGGCGGAAGACGTGGATGCATGCTGCCTTCCAAAAAAACAAGCAAACATCAGCTTCCTTTTAGAACTTCCAGGTTATAAATCTTCATTAAAACAAGAAAGTTTGTCACTAAAACTAAGTAGTTCACATTATTCAACTGAGCTAGCAAAATTTGTAATAACTAATAGTGAAATACTGTCTGTGTCAAAATCAACAAAGTAAGCAAATTAGTTTCAGTGCTTGATTAGTTATATCACCATGCTAATGTGGCAGAATAATCAATCCTTGTTTACCGTTGTGTGCAAATCTCACTAGGAAACCTTATTACAGTCAGTCAATCCTCTAATTGGAATCTGGAAAAATATCTTCTTCCTTCTTCAAAGGAGTTGTCATTATCTTGTCAGGATTAGATATCTCAAATTATATTATAGTCTTAGAAAACCAAATTCAATTTAAGATAACTCTAAAAACATCTAAAAAATATGCTGGCATAAAAAATAAAACTGACTTAATGTTCAACTGCAAACTAGAAAAGCCATCAGACTGAAACACTTTACTATACTGTGTACTAAAGACAATGTTCTTACTAATTTTGGCAAGCAAGAAAATTAAGAATAGTATATTTTTGAAGATCAAGACAGCTTTAGATCTTGATAGGGAATATTTCTCTATTAAACATGGAAAGATGAAGCTAATAAGCACTTAAAAATGTACAATTTTGTGAGTTTGAATGCTCCCTAAGTATGTCCCTCTCAGCAATTTCTTTCCGATTGTAAAATATGTTGTAATTTCCTTTTGACTTTATAAAAAATAGTATATGGATATTTAGTGTCTTCTATTCAAGACAAGCAAGGAATTTTATTTTTCATTCTCAGATCCTCTTTTTAATACAGGAATTAAAATCCTATCTTGCATTGCCTAAGTATCTGTGGATTAGATCCAAGTTAGCTGAGCATTAATGGTAAGCACGTGGTAAATGTGTTGAGAACCAATTTGTCACATATTGAACATGCAGTGGCAATTTGTATTGTGCTAGGGTTTCTTCAGTAGGTATCCTGGCAGGTAAAGTTCTGCCCTTTCTCAAAAGCAGAGCTTATGCAGACAAGAACTGACTGTGTTATCGTTTGTTTAGCAGAGGGTTATAGGCAAGACAATTTTAATGAGGCCTGGAATCTCCAAATTAATTGAGACATTTGATTCAACATGTATTTTTCCCTTTCCTTGTGAGCAGAGCAGTGATTCGTAATTTTGAAAACCACATGTAAAATATGGAAGAGAAGAATTCTATTTTGAGGGCATTTTACACAGACTTGCTCACAAATGTGCTCTTGGAGAAGTTCTAGGCTGCTGACTTGCAGCAGCAAGCAGAATGAAAAAAACACTTCTTCCTGTTTCCTCCAAAATACCATGTGTGAGAAATCAGAGTGGGGGGAAAATAGCTGCAACAAAATGTTACAATATTTTTGTCAGACATATTGCGTTTGTACTGCATGTATTCTCTAATTTTAAAACTATGCAAAGCACCTGTGTGACAACATTATTTTCTGCTTAACATAAAGAATTTGGTAAAAACTAGGTATCTTCTTTCTTGTATCTTGCAGCTGGAGTCACAAAAATATCAAAAGTGACTGCTTAGATGTAAGTCATAGGGATGGAACACACATTCCTTAATTTCTAGTTTCCTAGAAAGACTAGAATTTATTTAACTTTAGATTTTAAAAAGAGCTTCAAAAATTTCCATGTGAAACTAAGTTACTTGAAATAATACTGGGGAATTGTTACCCTTTGATCAGCTGGAGTGAAGTGTTGTTTGGATTTTGATTTTTCATCATATTGCATTACAGGGATATTCTGTCAGGTTTACTTTTCCAGAAAGTCGTAATTTACTGATATTTTTTGAGGTTGTGCTTGGAGTGGAAGACTTCTGATAAGAAATAAGAAATTTTTGATAATATCCAACGTTATTTTATTCCCTCT